>CAJPIZ010004411.1:0-10296 GCA_905368565.1 Medioppia subpectinata
CTCTCTCTCTCTCTCTCTCTCTCTCTCTCTCAAATTAAGCATGCTAATTAACAAATAACATACGTCCTTCGTCTTGTTGTTGTACTATTGGCAAACCAAACCCACCAAACCCACCAGTATTGGGCATCGCTGGCATAGCTATACCACTACTGCCACTGCCCGTACTGGGTGTACCGCTTAAACCTGGCAAACCGCTTAGACCAGGTATACCACTTAGAGCTGGCATACCGGACATACCTGGGGTCAATGGTATGGGCAACGGTATGGGCAATGATATCGGGTTCGTCCCGGTTGGGGTGCCGGTGCCTGTGGCAGCCGGAGTGCCTGTGCCGGCCGGAGATGGCATCGATATGGGCATCATCTGTCTGTTACCCCCGCGTCTCACGTGTCCTTTTTTATCCCTTATAATTCTCGAATTGTATTTATTTTCTGGTAAATCGCGTTCCTCTAAATTGATCAAGGTTGTTTTTTGGCAAACAAGGTATTAATAGCATTAAAATAAATATAAATTAACGATTTCTTACCTGTATTCACAAAAACTATACTCCAAATCATTAATAGGAATGAGATTTTTAATAGATGTTTCATTTTTCTTTAAGAGTTTTGAAATTAAAACAAATAAATTAAATAATTTCTAAAAACAATTTAACACTGAATTAAGAGTTAATTTTGTTTTTTTTTCTAACCAATCTACTTTTACTTGCAAACACAAAGTTGATTTTATTTATTTATAAAAGAATTGAGAGTAATTTTGTTTTTAAATAACATAAATAAAGTTTAATACCTTTTTAAATTTTGGGTTATTTTACATTGAACATGTGTTTAGATTCTAAATTGACATATTACTTTAACATAACCTTATTTCTTGTAATTACTAAAACTTTATTTAATAACCTGAGCATATATTGAGATATTTATTATAAATTATAAATACATTCATGAATAAAATGAATTCATATTGATCTTAGAGTTGCCTGTGCTATGGCTATGGCTGTGAAACACGTGACGATTGGCGTCAATAAGTCGATGCAAGTCTTCGTTGACATCGGGTTTGGGATAAAGCGATCGCAACTCGTGTACCGTTTTCTGGGCGATGCGTCGGGCGATCGGCACCATTGCTTTGGGGTGTCGTTTCAATCGGCTATAGTATTGCGGACACTGACCCGTCACTGAATTACACACCGGCGCTGGCAGTCTCATAGCCGTCATAGCGGTGCCCATCATCGACGTCAACGACCCGGCGCTCAACGCCAGAGGCACGAGCTCTGAGAATAGCGCCGTCAGTATTCGAACCAAAATTGTAAAAATCTGACCAAATATACCGCTCGATCCGCTTGGCTCTGACATCGCCGATCCGCCCGCTATTCACGCGTTTAATAGTTGTTTAAAATTTTGAACATTCTCTCTCTCTCTCTCTCTCTCTCTCTCTCTCTTAAAAATATTTAACAGACAATTGTAACAAAACAATTGCTATAAAATTGTTTGCATAAATAATTTTTATTGAAAAATGTTTTCATAGATTTAAGTTTAAATTATAAGAGTGTGTAAAACAGCTGTCAATGTATTGCAATAAAAAAGGGCTATCAATGAGAGTATGTCTCAAATATGAGCTCAAAGAGTGTGTATAAAAGGACTATAAACATAAAGTATCATGGTACAACAAACAGCGCTGTAAATGGTTAACCAATTAAATGATCATGATTAAGTGTATGATAGCCCAAAAAGTCCTTTTGTCATTTTAAATTTATTATTAAAATATATTTATTAATACTTCTTTATATTGAATTATATAAATAATAGTAAAAATTTGATAATTTTATTGTTTAGATGTCTTGGAATGAAGTGAAGGCCGAAATGGTTGGAGAGAAAGGTTTAGAGGAATCGGTTGCCGACAGAATCGGCCGATTTGTTCAGTTGAACGGTTCGGCGGATCTCGTGGACAGACTGTTAACCCAAGAGTTGGCCACTAATACGAAGGCCAAGAGTGGGTTGAAAGCGATTAAACTACTGTTGAAATACTGCGATATATTTAAGTTAACGGATAATATCCGGTTTGATATGAGTCTCGCCAGAGGTCTGGACTACTATACGGGTGTCATCTTTGAGACAGAGTTAGCGGGAGAGGGGGTGGAGTGCGGGAGTATAGCGGCCGGCGGGCGATACGACGATCTGGTGAGTCGGTTGGCAGATAAGCCCCGATGGCGGGTGCCGTGCGTTGGCTTCAGTATTGGTGTCGACCGTATATTAGCCGTAATGGAGAAGCAATGGGAGGACAATAACTACTGCCCGACACAAGTGATGGTCGCGTCCATCGGTGAGGAGATGACTGAAGAGCGCATGAAAGTGATGGTCGAGTTATGGGAGGCCGGCATACGAGCCGAACACCTGTTCAAAAATAACCCCCAAATTGTACGTCAATTAAAAGACTGCAAACGAAAAGGCATACCATTTGTCGTTATCATCGGCGAGAATGAGCTCAACCGAGGGGTCGTTAAATTGCAAAGTGTCTCAACAAGACATGAGGTAAACGACAGTTTGGTTTGTATTTTTAATTATTCAGTGTTTTAAACAAATTGATGCAAATATTGGTTTCATAATTGAATTTATTTGACAACATTTTGCAACATTTGACAACAATTGTTTTATAAGTTTTATTTTTTTTTTTGTCTGTTTGTTAATTTATAATAATAAAGATTTTGTTTTTACATTATTTTATAAGATGCGAGAATTTGGTCCACGAATTCAAAAAATTATTTTTGGCATTCACTCAATGATAACTATAAGGAATTGAAATATAAGGTTAACTTCTCATCCGTTTAATTNTCCTGTCCTCCAGATATTGGCGTCCATTCCGTGCTTCACAACAAACCTCTTACTTATTTCACGCACAGGTTTTGCTCATATTGTCATCAATAGTGCCTGAAGTGCACACAATATCCCTAACAATTATTCTGTTATTTATGACTACCAATTATATTGTGACCATTCCGTTGGCCCTCATGTTTGAGTTACCGGCGATTAAATTGCAACAAATGGTATCGAAATATATGTTTGAACCAAAAACAGTATTAAATAAATTTAAATAATTCAATAAACAAATCGTTAACTAAATAGTTTGTCATTACATATTGTAAATTATTTCATTTTGTTAAATTAATTAATATGTTTAATACTACACTTACAATATATTAATGTAGCAGGAATGTTTAATACTTATTACAGAACTAATTTATAAGTTATAAATTATAACATAACCATTTTGCAATTGGTATTTAATAACCCGAGGTATATAGATATTTATTATAAATAAATTATAAATACATTCATGAATAAAATGAATTCATATTGATCTTAGAGTTGCCGCTATGGCTATGGCTATGGCTATGGCTGTGAAACAAATGACGATTGGCTTCAATGAGTCGATGCAAGTCTTCGTTGGCATCGGGTTTGGGATAAAGCGATCGCAACTCGTGTACCGTTTTCTGGGCGATGCGTCGGGCGATCGGCACCATTGCTTTGGGGTGTCGTTTCAATCGGCTATAGTATTGTGGACACTGACCCGTCACTGAATTACACACCGGCGCCGGTATTCTCATAGCCGTCATAGCGGTGCCCATCATCGATGTCAACGACCCGGCGCTCACCGCCAACGGTATGAACTCAGAGAATAGCGCCGTCAGTATTCGCACCAAAATTGGAAAGATCTGGGCAAATATACCGAGCGATCCGTTTGGCTCTGACATCGCCGATCCGCCCGCTATTCACGCAAAAATGATTGTTGAAAATTATGTACGTCTCTCTCTCTCTCTCTCTCTCAAACACATAAACGTTTAAAACCACATTTAATCATGATGTAAACAGAATATATTTATAACAATAAAATGCCTTACCTCGTTTGGTAATCATTAAAGGCTATATCGAAAAGCGCTAATTTAAATGCTAAACATTACAAAATATGGGCAAAGATTGTGTGAACGCTGACCAGCACTCGGATGCCGTCCATAACATTATATGTATTCATAGACTGACCACCAATTTTGTCCACATTTCTCGTCGACGACCCGTCGTTCACACGAATAGATTCACAATAATTAGTGATTAGAGAAAAACAATTCAATATTTTATTGCATGTATTGTTGTTATGGTTTTGTTTTGATGAATATATAATTAATAAATGGTTAATTGTGGCCCAAAACACAATTATCACCCATACAACTATAAATACGATAAATATGTATAAATCCAACATGTTGTTTATGAGTAAATTAACAAATAAATAATAAGATGAAACAACAAATCTAATAGATATAAAGGGGTTGTTTGTATTGTCATTAATTAAATTAATAATATAAAATTATTAATATTTTATTAAAATACTTATTTCTCAAGTAAATAATTATTTAAAGGATATGTAAATGTGATTTGCATGTAATCACTGATTACTACTTTATCCTTGATTTCAGATATTTCCGTTAAAAACAATTATTAATCTATGAATTTTGATGTGTTGTCATCGAGATAAAAAAAATTAGTTTTAATATTAACATTTCTTTTAATTTTTATTTTATGTTTATTATTTTTAAGACTATACGCCATGAATGAGAACTTATTGTTAATTGCTTTTAATGCAATATACTGTACACAACTTATTATGTAATTCATTGCATTTAATGCTAAATAAAGATTATTATTATTATTGTAAACAATATTATTACATAAATGAAACACAAGGTCTATTTAATGATTTTTATTTATTATCAATTTAATTGTATCAATTAATAGATTTATATTTAAATATTAATTTTTAATTACTATTATCGCTGTAAAAAATAATATGATAATGTTTTAGATTAATAAATATAGTATTTTTAAAAAAGTATTTTAACAAATAATTGAAAAATATCAATATATTAATAATGTAAACACAATTCAAACTATACGACAATTATATCAGGCACATCTAATCATAGCTTACAATATAAACAAATTACATTAATAAGAAATAATACAGTATTTACAAACAATTTACAAATTAATATCGTTTATCTATTAAGGTGTTATATAAAAATGAAAATATTCTACGGAAAGTATAAAATTCAATATTTTTAATAATTTAAAACTTTAAAATTTGAATATATTATTTATATATAATTGCACCTAGTCGCAACTGTAATATTACCCCCCTTTTGTTTGCTTTTACCAGCACTACTTAAATGTTCACAAATATCATGTGTTAACAAAGTGTCACAGATGATAATTCCCATGTAATAGTAAATGTCGATTATTGTATTTTTCATATATATTTTTCATATTTTCGTATTTTCTTTATATATTTTTTCACTTTATATTTATCAATATAAATACAATTAATCGTAACATTTATTATAATCTATAGCTAATTACCCTCCGCGAACTAAATACCAAACGATCAATGTCATTTAATATAAAGCATAAAATAAACCAGAACAAATGTACAACTGCATATTTCAGTACAAGTTAAAAATATATATAAAGTTACTTGCTAATTAAACACAATAACCAGTATATTTTAACCATACATAATATACACTATTATAAATGACGATGATGTTTTATACAGTATGTTTAATTACCATCATTGGTATGGGAGCCGTCATAGCGGACACAACCGGTGCGGCGGCGCCCGTAAAGATCGATGTCTACTACGAGGCTCTGTGTCCGTACAGTAAACAGTTTATTGTTGAACAACTGATCCCCACTTACAATAAGGTCGCCTCAATCATCACCGTTGGTCTCATCCCATTCGGTAACGCGAAATGGAAAAAGGTTGCGAAGCCTGATGGTACTTTTGATGTCGAGTTTACGTGTCAGCATGGTGAACAGGAGTGCATTGGCAATAGGATACATGTAACATTTTTATTTAATTATTATAAGTAGTGTATATTTGAGCATATGTTGGACATGGTAAACTAAAGTCACTATTTGATAATCAACTTATTTATTTCACAGGACTGTGTTCTGCTCGATGAGCCCATTGATAAGACACTAGCCTTCCAGGACTGCATATTTAAATCAGCCGATTGGAAAACACCGGCCAAAGCTGGCAAACCGGTAAATTAATTTTATCATCATTATTATTTTATGAAATATCAAAATGATAAGTACCATAATATACTATAACTATAATATCAAGTTTGCTTAATATATAAATATAATTATTAATATATAATGATAATTAAAGTGCGCTGAACAATTGAAACTAAATTGGACCTCGATCGATGAGTGCTCGACCGGGCCTTTGGGCAGAGGTCTGTTGTTATTGAATGGCGAGCGACACGTGGCCCTCAAGCCCCAGGCCAAGGGTGTGCCGTGGATTGTGGCCAATGGTGTCCATACCGATGATATACAGGAGAGAGCACAGGGTGATCTCTTGAAATATGTGTGCGACACCTACACAGTATGTATTTTCAATTTTATCATCATGTATTTTACTTTAATGTAATTTCTATCTGTAGGGCCCAAAACCGTCGGGATGTAAATAAATGCAAAATTATAATTGAGTACATTTAAGTATTTCAATTTGGTTTTAATGTATGTTATTTTGATTAAAAATGTTTGTCAATAAAGTTTGATTTTTTAAAAGTTAATTACAAGAGATTTTTATAATGGTCAATTTATTAAAATACAATTTTATATAACAAAGTACAGTCTGGCCCCGAATTTGGCATGTCATTGGTGCTGTGAAAAAGATGTGCCAAAATTGGGTTCTGCTAAAATCGGGGTTATTAGCAGTGCTAATATGACTCGCCGGTGCTAACAAAACCTTATGCTAAAATCGAATTCTGCTAAAATCGCGTGTGCCAAATTCGGGGCCGTACTGTATTAACAAATATATTTTAATAATAAATTTTAAATGACAAAAGGACTTTTTGGGCTATCATACACTTAATCATGATTATTTAATTGGTTAACCATTTACAGCTCTGTTTTTGTACCATGGTACTTTATGTTTATAGTCCTTTTTATGCACATTCTTTGAGCTAATATTTGATACACACTCTCATTGATAGCCCTTTTGTATTGCAATACATTGACAGCTGTTTTACACACTCTTATAATTTAAACTTAAATCTAATCTTAAATCTATGCAAACATTTTGCAGTAAAAATTATTTCTGCTCACAATTTCATAGCAATTGTTTTGTTACAGTTTTCTGTTAAATATTTTTATGAGAGAGAGAGAGAGAGAGAGAGAGCGTTGTATGTTTTGATGTACTAAAAAATGAATGTTTTAATTAAAAATCATTATCAACTAAAGTTTTTTAGGTTTTATGGCACGGTAAAAATTAACTCAATACATTTAACAATATATAAATCTGTGATAATTAAATTTTACAATATAATTTAAAATAACAATAATTAACAATACTTAAACATTAGATTTATAAAAAACATTGTTGACATTATAGTTGCTTTGATCGGCTATTATCTCATATTTAAGGTGTGAATACTCTTTGTCTGTATATGTCTTAATGTCATTCATTTTCAGAAACAATACTTTTTGTAAACGAAAAAATAAAAACGATATAATTTTATAAATAATTGGGATTTTAAGCAAATAATCCATTGTAAAGACCATCATATAATAGGATAACTTCTGGTCCAACCTCTGCAGTACAATAGGATGTCTAACACCGAGTGCTTCGTACCAGTACTTCATAAAGCCTTCGTAACTGAACAGGTATTTAGGCATAACTCCATTGATTCCTAACATTATATTATGTAAAGAATTTATATGAATATAAACTAAAATTATTTAAACAATGATAATAAAAAATGTATATTTCATACCCAAGAAGACGCCCTGGGTCAATTTCATGCCCATTTGCACTTTAGGGCACTGTTCGTCCAAATGCTTTTTATAGCACTCATTGAAACAAATGTCAAAATAGGCGACCGATTCCTCATAATTATTCTGACATATATTGAATCGATCCTCAATTCCCATACAATAACCGATTACTTTCCAGAAATACATGTATTCTTCAAATTCATGTTTGTTTGTCATATGAAAGCCGCACTCTTTCGGACGAATGCCTAACATATACATAACAAATGCATTTAATAATTAATAATTAATATATTGTTATGATTGGTGATGTGGACACACCTACGAGTCCAATGAGAGACCACTGAGTCATTGCCATATCAAACTGGTTGAGCCACAGGCGGTCCTCCTGGGGGTACTTCTCGTTCATAAGTTTGGTGACCGCCATATGACACGTGTATCGGACCTGCATTAGCGACTTATGGGACGCGCTGTTGCGGTCAAACGGGTCGTCTTCGTACCACTTGAACACATGTATGGTTGTGGACAACACTCGTAGGAATACCATATACACCGACGACGACCGCCCGGTGGCCAGTATTGGTACGATTACTTGCGGCAAATGTATTAATAGTATATTTCCAATAAAATGCGCTAAATTTAAGCTGTATTTTGATTGTAATTTTTAATTTGTATTTCTAATACTAGTATTATTTCAATTTAATGATTGGTTGGCATTAATAAAAACCTGAGAAAATATTTTTTTGATAACTGTTGAGCTCGTCTATAGCGGTCCGGATCGTACCAATCGGGCGGCGATATCAATGGGTTTCTCTCTTTACAAACGCCGGGAGTTTTGACACCAGTTGTTATCAATTCATGCCATTGTTTTTCTAAACGCTGTTTAACTGTATTATCCATCGCTTTAATTAATTGCTGAAGATAAATATAATTTATATAATTTATTTATTTAATTCATTTTTATAACTGATTAAAAACTTTGTTAAATAATATACATATAAGTTTTTAATAATTGATTTATTATTAATTGCGACAATATTAAAATTTTTATAAGATATATAATAATAAATTATATTAAATAACAATTTTCACATTAAAACTGATCAATTTATTAAAAATATACATATAAGTTTTTAATAATTGATTTATTATTAATTGCGACAATATTAAAATTTTTATAAGATATATAATAATAAATTATATTAAATAACAATTTTCACATTAAAACTGATCAATTTATTAAAAATCTATTAAACAATTTAGACATTAATTTTAAAAATTAAGCAAACATTAAGTTTGTCTCTAAGTTATGTAGATCTCCATAAACAGTTTGGTTGAACTGCAAAACTAAACTTTTATTTGATACTAAACTTTGAAACAATACAACATTTTTGTGCAGACAAGAGGTTTTGATTGAAAGGAAAGTAAAAACCAATTTAACCATAACTTGAAATTTACATAAAAGTTACAAATGCAAGGAGTAGTGAAAGTTTTGCTCTAAAAGTTAAGGTCAGGTACTGTTCAATGGGTTTATAATGGCTTTTTTGTTAACGAAAATGAAAACTTGTTTTACGGCCGCTTATTATCACAAATGTGTGTCAATCAGTGCTATCCTATGGGACAAGAGTTCATGTGTTTTAATATAACAGTTATAAACAGTTACCTCTTCTTAGATAAGTCAACACTTTCCAGGACTACAGTATAACCTCAGTATACAAATAAATAACAAGTAATGATTGTCAATGTATAGTACAGTACAGTTTCAATATTAAAATCCAAATCACAACAAGTGGTTATTGATGTAATACTTCTGATGTTTGCATTAAGTTGAATGTCAATTGTGTCTACTGTTGTAAACATGTAAACAATGATTGGTGTTTGGTATTTATAAGTTATTAAAAGTTTTATATTTATTTTAAATACTATACTCAATTAAATTAAGAATAAAGGTAAATTAATTTGGAAACAGTTTTTAAAATTTTATTTAAAGTTATACAAATGAATGAGATTTATTTTACACATTAATGTGTAATTGAAATATATTTTATTTATTTATATATGAATAATAATAATTTATTATATAATTACCATATATAGTGTACTTTGTTTATTAAACAAAACATTGTCAATGGCCATTTGAATATACTGTAGTAAACATACATTACATGAATATATTATTAAACATACATATTTTAACCTTAATCTAATCAAATGTTTGAATGTACTGTTAAGTAATTTGCATTGAATTGATTGATGTATACTTTCGGCCCATTTATGTGTATTTCAATGCATTTATGTTTTTAATATAACGAAAGAAAAAGTCTTAAACATTGTGTTGATCTTTAATATTATTTTATAACCACATTATGGGGCTTGACTTTTATTCCCGTCGCGACGGGACGTCCCGTCGTCCCGTCGCGACGGGACAGATTGTCCCGTCGTTCCGTCCCGTCGGTCTGTCCCGTCGTT
>CAJPIZ010004412.1:0-10295 GCA_905368565.1 Medioppia subpectinata
TCCATTTTTGAGTCAAGTGTTCACTGGAATAACAATGGGATGTATTTATTGAATTTCCCAAAGATTTCTCTTTAGTTGTCTGTAGTTTTACAAAAGAGAGAGAGAGAGAGAGAGAGAGAGAGAGAGACCTTACAATACATACGAATCTCGCGGGTATTCTGTGGGCCAAAGCGTTTCGGATGGGAAATGAGGACTAATGAAATCACAGACCGCTTCTTGCTTTAGGCCCTGTGCTATGTCTGCGCTTTCTATGCCCTCAATCACTCTCTCCATCGCTCTCCCGCTCCCTATCCCTAGTGTTCAGACATAACTCTCTGGCCATCCCTACCCTTACAATGTATGGCCACTCGAATGAATCCGATTTGATTTGAAACGAGAGCGAAACTGAGGCCAAACTGTGTTACCATTTGATAATAAAAGGCTAACAATTGGCAGTTTGTTTTACTCCATGTGTAACAACTGTCTCATCAATAAACACAATACCAGAACACTATTGTTCGCAATATGTTTGTATCGTAAGCTAACTGTGCAAATGACCCCTCGGCTTACTTTTATACCCTCATCAACACTTTGTTACAAAATTTAAATGGTCTTTTTGAAATTTATTACTATGTTGTAATTTATGACCATATTGTATTTGTAATGAATAGTGATTTGTTTCAATTTTATTATTATTATCAAAATTAATAAACAGAATGTTATTCATGATAGAAATTCTCGGTATAATACAGATTATGGTAATTGTATTTGTGGTGAACAATGACTTAAAGCAAAACACTGATTAGTAGAGCAAATTCAGCACAAAATATACGATCTCAAAGTCCGAGACTACGAGAGATACTGTACTATAAATGGATGGACAGCTGGCGGCCATCGCTGCCAATAGTGACCGCCTAATGAAATTGTCTATAATTTAATGCTTTAATCACTGATTATATGAATATAACATTGTGTTCGCCAAAGATTGAAATATTATATTAAATCTCTATATAAACAGAATATTCTGTGAGATAGAAGAATTCTGTTCATTAAATTTGATGAGCGCTCAGACATATGAAAGGCTTCACAAATTTAACGTCAAATAAATGATGAAATATTCATTAATAAATAATTAATAATCAATGATTTGATTTATAATTTAGTTTTGATTATAGTATGGCGTGAATGAGACAATTATTGAGCACACATTTGGTGCCCAACTAAAAAACTAATCTATATATTTTTTTTGGTGAATTGCTATCAAATTTTAATGCCTTTTGTCACCAAAATTTAGGTTTTTCTTCTCTCCTTCTGTTTATTCAACGCTTGAATAAAATCTATTATTTGAAAATAAAAAATCAATTTTTCATATATTTGTGTTTTGTTTGCCTTTTATTATATTATAGCAATTGAAGTAAAATCCCAAACACTGATCCATAAGAGAGGCGAAAGGCGTGTCCATTGAAAAACATTTATAAATTAGATTTGTTTTTGAGGAGAAAAGTGACTGAAAGTATAGAAATAGTGATAAAGAATATGTTGTTTATATATAGGGAGAGAATCGTAGAAATATTTATATACTTTACTTACATACTCTTGTTTTCTATCACTGTTTTGTTTAATAATAAAAATATTATTTAATAATATAGTGTTTGTTATATAAATATAAATTTAATTAAACTTATAAAATCTACAAATAAAATTCTCTCTCTCTCTCTCTCTCTCTCTCTCTCTCTCTCGTACACAAACAATCAATTTATTGAAATATTTTCAGAATTTAATACATAAAATGTATTTTATTAATAATAATTATTATTTATTTACATAGAAATACTTTATATACTCATTAATTAAATTTATCGCAACATTAAAGCAATATTTGTTTATCAAAGACACTAAAAATTAGATTTTTCTTATTATTTTTTGCCAGAGATTGAAGTCTCGGTTATAATGTATATAAATGTGATATAAGTGCTGACTCTGTGTCCATCACAACCATCCTATGCCTCTCTCATGATCTCTTATATGACTTTTCTAATAATACATTACAATATTACATACAATGCAAACAAAAAGTTTTACGGTAACATTTCTCTCTCTCTCTCCTCCCTCTCTGGTTGTGTGTATTGTGTGGCAAATGTCTCACAACGAGTAATAATAATGTGTACACAAACTAACTGATGGTTTGGTTTTATTGTTGATTGTCTGCAATGATTAACAGAGAGACCCAACAAATAGCAGAGGAGGCTCTCAAACAACAAGACTCTGGCTTTAGTGTCACATGTGTTCACTGTCCACAACCATATTTTACTAAATTATTAATAACTAGTAATTGATGACAAAAAATTATATCACATATTTGCAGATATATTTTAGATAAGGATTCTCTCTCTCTCTCTCTCTCCTGTACACAAACAATCAAATCATTAAAATATTTTCAGAATTTAATAAATAAAATGTATTTTATTATTCATTTACATAGAAATACTTTAAATACTCATTAATTAAATTTATCGCAACATTAAAGCAATATTTGTTTATCAAAGACACTAAAAATTAGATTTTTCTTATTATTTTTTTGCCAGAGATTGAAGTCTCGGTTATAATGTATATAAATGTGATATAAGTGCTGACTCTGTGTCCATCACAACCATCCTATGTCTCTCTCATGATCTCTTATATGACTTTTCTAATAATACATAACAATATTACATACAATGCAAACAAAAAGTTTTACGGTAACATTTCTCTCTCTCTCTCCTCCCTCCCTCTCTCTCTGGTTGTGTGTATTGTGTGGCAAATGTCTCACAACGAGTAATAATAATGTGTACACAAACTGATGGTTTGGTTTTATTGTTGATTGTCTGCAATGATTAACAGAGAGACCCAACAAATAGCAGAGGAGGCTCTCAAACAACAAGACTCTGGCTTTAGTGTCACATGTGTTCACTGTCCACAACCTCCTGATCCCCCTTACCATCAATCCATACACACATAACATATACCGTATATTAAGCTCAATCTCATTAGCCATCTATTTGTGTGCACTTTGACTGCATTTTGTGACCAATTTTTCACAAATACTGTATTACTTTCAGTCAACTGCCAGTCAATAATGTTTGACCAAAAATTTTTTCTATTATAGAAATTCCTATTCGTATGACTCGTCGCCCAATTATAGCCCAAAACCAATACTCAAATCAATTTACAATAATATCTGATTTATTGAATTAAGAGTCCCAAAGATATAGAACTAATCCTATCGTAAATTATCTGATTTATAGGTACTTTAGTTTCAATTATATGTAACCGTATAATTTTTTGGACCAAAAATAATATAATATTTTTTTAGGTAAAATTCATTTTATTTAAATTAATTTATTCGTGGTTTAAAAATTGTAAATTATTACTAAAATCAATGAATTTGAATTGAAATAATCATTTTTATGATACAAGAAAAAACGGTGAGTTAAATGTGAGAATAGGATCGGCAGGGTTTGTATGGTTTGTGTATTTGTTTAGTGGTATTGTTTGCCTGATTTGGTTGACACAAAGCAGATGTAGTGTTTGGTCGACACTAATACATATGCGGACAATATTATGGTCACAATCGTTACGATTGCTATTCGCGTGATATCTAATCATTTTGGATATGCTTTTGTTTTTCATTTCTCTCTCTCTCTCTCTCTCTCTCTCTCTCTCTCTCTCGAAATCACAAAATACTTGTTATATAAAATATACCATATTTTCTTCATCATTTAAAATTAGACAACAGTTTTTTCTTTCACATTAAAAATAGATTTTTGAATTAATTATTAATGAATGTAAAGCAACATATTTGCAAACATTAAAACATTGCAATCATTATAATAAAAATACTACTAATGGTTAAAATAGATTTTAATAATAAAGTATACATTAAAACTTCTTTAGAATTTAGATAATATTTAAAATTGTTTACAAAATATGAGTGAAATTGGATTTGCAGTCTTTCGTAAACTTATAATCTTTTATTGTAATAAAAATTTCCGCAAACAATGCATAACTAATTTAGCAAGTGTTTTCATCGCTTATTACTCGACATATAATCTCATATTATATGATAGTATGGATTATATAATCAGAATTTATGTATTGTTTGGCGATTTGTATTGTTTTTGTGCTGCTATTAGTGATGGCTTAAAGTCAGGATAAAATCGTATAAATTATTTATGAATTATTATTAGTAGACAAATGCAGTGAACAAACAAGTGTTTCAGTCTCTGCACAGACACACAAAACCCATTCAAATGCACAATATTTTCCACATACAGAATATTTCAATGCATTTACCATTATTTGCATTATTGTTATTATGATTATTATTGTATTATAATATTTGTCAAAAGGCAAACTGGAATTGCATTTATTTGATTATGTTTTGGGCAAACAAAAAATAATCGCGCACATCTCTCTCTCTCTCTCTCTCTCTCTCTCTCTCTCAACCAAATACTAATAACAACACACCAGTGATTGAATGTAACAAATATTGTGCAACATATTTGCCTGTCGTGCATATGTATTGTTTATACAATTTGTATATTGAAAGCATACATATAGATAAAAAAACAAAATCTCATTTTATACTTCAAATCCCAATACAGGTGTGACCTCTTCTATGTCTCGTTCAGTGTTTTTGTGGATATTTTGCTTTTCTTTGTTTGCATTTTGTATTTTCACTTAAATTAATCAATGATTTATAGATTTATTCGCACAGAATATCCAGCGGTAAAAACATTGGGAATATTCTGCTCATAGAAAACAATGGTTAGAATACGAGTAAACATTTTTCAATTATTAATTAGATTTTACACTTTATATTACATCTCTCTCTCTCTCTCTCTCTCTCTCAATAATTTTCACTCCATTTCCTTTATTTGGCACTCATTTCAAGTCACAGATTATTATTTATATATAATTGTATATAACTTTGCGATACTAAATTATTAATAACTAGTAATTGATGACAAAAAATTATATCACATATTTGCAGATATATTTTAGATAAGGATTCTCTCTCTCTCTCTCTCTCTCTCTCTCTCATACATTTACCTAAAATTGTTGAATTGTTTGAACGATTAAGGCGTTAGTCGTCGGCTCTTATAAAAAATAATAATTATCATTAGTTTTGCCCACAAATAGGTATTCACATCACAGCAAATGGTTATATACAGAGTTTGTGGTGAGAGTGAAGAGACTGAACGCCAAACGCAAACACAAAACACAATCAAATCAAACGCATAGAAGAATATACGGAATATAATGTGCGGTAAAAACAAAGTAGTCGTTGTGTTTGTCTCACATATGCGTCCATATTATTAGGCAATGAACTGAAAATGGGTTTCCAATCGCAAAGTTATATACAATTATATATAAATAATAATCTGTGACTTGAAATGAGTGCCAAATAAAGGAAATGGAGTGAAAATTATTGAGAGAGAGAGAGAGAGAGAGACGTTGGCCTAGTGTTAGAGTCAGTCATATATTTGCTATACATTTATATTGATGGCTGATTTGTATGGCTTTTAACCGCTTTATGCGATAAAAGGCTGCGGAAAGACAACTATTATTGGGGTTTGATATGGAAATGACTGTCCCTTTTGGACGATAGACGTGTGTCCGACACGCGATCATCAATAAGGGCTCTTTAATACGAGTGCTCTTTATATACATACATATTATGGTAAAAGACCTATTTGTCTATCAGAGTGAGTGACTGACCGTTCTCGCTCTCTCTCTCTCTCTCTCTCCATCAGCGGTTTATAATAGCAATTAATGGCCCTAAAAAACTGGCACATAATTGCAGTTTAATCTCTCAAACAACTCAAACACAATTAACTCAAGGAATGATATTTTAATGAAATTATAAACTGATCATGAATATATTTGCAAACAAATAATTCAATCATAAAAATTATTATATTTTTTGGTTATAAATTCAATCAAAATAATAATTTGTATTTGCAATTGAATTATAGCCATGAAAGTGATGGTTATATCCCATATATTAAGCCTTCATAAATATATTGAAAATATTTTTCTTGGTTTTTAAAAGCATTTCCTGAGAGATAAATCATATATTGAATTAGATTTTGAGAAAATGATTGCAAATTCTTTATGATAAATGTTGGGAAAAATTTTATATTTCGTACGATTTATGCTTATAGTAGTTATTAATCCACATATTTTATACGATAAGTCTATATTAGACCTCATTTTTATTATTTCCAATGATCTTTATATCTGTATTTTAAGGGCATTACCGTATGTTTAAAACCGTATTCACTGACAGTTTATTTCCAATCAATTATGGATTATCTTTTTTGTTGAATTCATTCAAATAATTAATTGAAAAAATGAGAGCAAAAAATATCAAATACTAATCAAATAAATAAATACCGATAAGAGAGAGAGAGAGAGAGAGAGAGAATCCTTATCTAAAATATATCTGCAAATATGTGATATAATTTTTTGTCATCAATTACTAGTTATTAATAATTTAGTAAAATAAATAAATGAGTGCCAGAAAATCGGTAATGATTGATATGATAGTGTACTGTATATAACGGTATGCATTCGTATGTGCGCTAAATTAGCAATGATTTTAATATTTGGTTTCCATTATTAGTAGAGCTAATGATTCACCAGAAGATTGAAATCAGTTAAGAAATTCCGATTCTCTCCCACTTATTGTCAATGAAAATGGTTTCGGGAATTATGTCCCATACAATGCTCTCTCTCTCTCTTATCGGTATTTATTTATTTGATTAGTATTTGATATTTTTTGCTCTCATTTTTTCAATTAATTATTTGAATGCATTTAACAAAAAGATAATCCATAATTGATTGGAAATAAACTGTCAGTGAATACGGTTTTAAACATACGGTAATGCACTTAAAATACAGATATAAAGATCATTGGGAATAATAAAAATGAGGTCTAATATAGACTTATCGTATAAAATATGTGGATTAATAACTACTATAAGCATAAATCGTACGAAATATAAAATTTTTCCCAACATTTATCATAAAGAATTTGCAATCATTAGGAATTTCTTAACTGATTTCAATCTTCTGGTGAATCATTAGCTCTACTAATAATGGAAACCAAATATTAAAATCATTGCTAATTTAGCGCACATACGAATGCATACCGTTATATACAGTACACTATCGTATCAATCATTACCGATTTTGTGGCACTCATTTATTTATTTTACTAAATTATTAATAACTAGTAATTGATGACAAAAAATTATATCACATATTTGCAGATATATTTTAGATAAGGATTCTCTCTCTCTCTCTCTCTCTCTCTCTCTCTCTCTCTCGCTGAGTATAATCTAAGCCGCACTACAAATATTATATTAAATATGTTTTGTTCAGTCGTTCACTCATTCACTCACTCTTACTATAGTATGTAATGTTTGATAAATGATATGTCACTCGACAGCAGCACCAAAATGTTTGGTACTATTAGGTAAGAGCCAATTGAAACACAATTCCCATCCCTTTTGTTAGAGCGGGAGAGAGAGAGAGAGAGAGAGAGTCCTTATCTAAAATATATCTGCAAATATGTGATATAATTTTTTGTCATCAGTTTGAGTTGTTTGAGAGATTAAACTGCAATTATGTGCCAGTTTTTTAGGGCCATTAATTGCTATTATAAACCGCTGATGGAGAGAGAGAGAGAGAGAGAGAGAGAGAGAGAGAGAGAGAGAGAGATTACTACGGATTACATTATGGTGTGAATCAGCATTTGATTCTTGCATTCACTAATGGTTATGAACTAAATATTTTTAGGCATTTATTAACAAAATATATCATTTATTTATCGAAATAAATTACCTTAAATTTGACAACAATTTTTGATAAGTGTTACCACTAATCATATTAAGTGTTTAAGTAGTTATCATGATTACTTTTGAATTTAAAAATATAAATATTATTTTTTATTCTTAAACTTTTAAAACTTATCCACGGATTTTAGTATTAAATGATAACAACTATAATATAACATACGGTATATTATACCGTATAAAGTGCTTCACAATCTCATTGACTTCGTTTCTGCGCTCGACTCTTGTGTTAAATTTATTATTTTAAACAATCCAAGAATAGGACATAAAATCATTTTCTGAGATACCTTATACCCAAAAATGAGTGTAAAATAGTGTAACATTTGATATTCATTGCGATAAAATCAATGTTACAGTAAATCCTGTGATAAAATAATAATTTCTTGGTTAAATTTTTAGTTTTATTGTACAATTTGATACAAATCGTAATGTAATACCGGTTAACATTTCCCGGAAAACTGCTTTACTTTACTTTTATATTGATATGAATTTCTTAAAATAAATGAAATAAAACGAGAAAACCATTAATTAATTTATACCAACAAATGATTTATGGAAATGAATGTTCATTTTGTGTGCGATATTTCACTTCACTTTCAAATCTCTCGGATCTTTAACGAGAAGATTAAGCGAAAGTTAACCTCAAAAGTCAAATGAAATCGAGTTTATATTTATTATTTTGATATTTAGATTTTAATTAAGTTTTTCAAATGTTTTCTCTCTTCAAGCGCACAAATATCGAGCCATACGTCAAACCATAGGTATATAACGCTTGTGGGGCTGAGAGGACAGGTATGGGTGAATGGCATCAAACATAATAGACCCCCGACTAACTCAGTTGTGACAGTTTATTGCTGTACATATGTGTCCATCAGTAGTGGCTTTTACCGGTTTTACAGTTATATAATAGGGGAATGACTGCTAATAATAATGTCTAACTTATACGAGAGGATAGCGGACGAGAGGGAGAGAGAGAGAGAGAGAGAGAGAATGAATGAAAAGTAATAAACTGATGGTGGCTTTTGATAGGATGATGAGAGCGCTACCATTTAATAACCGGTGCTCACAATAAATGACTATTATTTATAAGTTAATTAATGAATGACTACATTAACAATTCAGGTAATGTCCGTGACTTTAATCACAGGCATTAGTGGTGAAAGTGTAGCGATAGTAGAGATGACCTAAAAATAGGGCGGATTTGTGTGTATGTGTTGTGTCGGGCTTTGTATAGCTGTGTATGAGTTATAATATTTGATTAGTTATGAAAAAGTTAAACAGTTTGGAAACATTCATTTGATTGATTATATGCTTGTCTACAATCTTTTTATATCATATATTCTGTATATATTAGTATATAGTATACAGAATATATATATACATACATATGTATGCAATGATTGTCGCCATATATTCCGTACCCAATAATCTGTTTTTACAATTAAGCAAATCATATGATAATGTGATTCGCCTTTTTTGCCCATAATTTTCACTTCTTATCACTTGTTATTAATTATAAATTATTTGTTGGATTTTTGTTTAAATGTTTTATTAAAATCAAATATAATTTGATGAAAATCTATATAAATTATTTATATATTTCCAAAAATTTTAATTATTGTTTGAATTTATAAAACTTATTGATTTTTGAATACAAATATTTATACTGTATAGAAAGTATACAATTATATTAAGTTTGTTAATAAACTGCATTTAAAATTAATAATCATAACTTGTTTTACAGATGAATATGACTTTTTCATAGATAATTATCAGCGAGTCTTATGTCCCAAATCCTCTTCACATGAAATGTGTGCATAAAAAACGCGATGAAAATCTTGACTTCCAGTCATTGCACTCAAAAAATTTCAATCTTCAGCGAAAATCTCTATTTCGGGGATAATATTATTATTTGTGGAGAATCTGTCATTCGGTGGCACATCATTACACACACTCAGGAATGCATTACTTTCTCCCAACTAATACATCATTGATCACATCATATCAGAGAGAGAGAGAGAGAGAGAGAGAGAGAGAGAGAGAGAGAGATTTTGTGGTTATGAATATGCGAAGAGAACAACACAACGAACGAGAAAGAGGTTTTGCATTGTATAGTATGGCAGAGGATATACGGGTTGTTCATCATATATGATGCTATGGGAAGCAATTTAATTATTAATACTTCAATTTGCAAAATTGCTCACAACATCCATACAACCCATACACCACATCACCGCTTCTCTCTCTCTCTCTCTCTCTCTCTCTCTTTCTCTCTGCTTCTCTCACTTACTCACTCTGTGTGTGTTATTTGGCGTTTCCATGTCTTGAATATAATGGTGATGGCAGAGCACAGGTAGGAATTGTACGCCAGAATACAGTGTTGTATTAAAAAAAGGCACACAAAACAGCCACTAA
>CAJPIZ010004413.1:0-10292 GCA_905368565.1 Medioppia subpectinata
TCTAACTTTTGATGCGAACTGCGAGTCATTTCGCTATACTTTTGGCGCAAAAATTTGGGTAAAAGAATCTTCACATCAAACACGCGGTGGCCGTGAAAGTCGATTTGCCTCAGGTTTAGACTTTAAGCACACAGCAAAACAATACAATTTAAATAATAATTACTATTATTTACATAAAAACAACTCAAATACCTATTGATGAGCGAAGCGGCCACTAATCGACGTCCGATACGTTGCCTCTCTTTATAAGCCCTTCGGAAATACGAGACAAATACAGACCTCTTTATACCGACCGAACGATTAGAGCCATTGCTAATGGATTCCCAATTCTTCTCCAATCGATTCATTCTGTGAATGCATTTATTCATAACGACGAGTGACTGCACGTAAACTCCTCTCTCGAGTTCAGTGAATATGTACTGAAAGTTACCGGCGATCACCTGTAGGTCCAGCCATTCGGCTCTCAATTCTCGGCGCTGACTGTCACGCGTCGACGTCCGCCGCTCGCGAACCGACGGCTTGTACTCCACGTCCGACACGTATTTGTCGTCGGCATCCGATTCAGTGCCGTCGCCGTCAGTTTCGCAGTTAAATTGAATATCACTTTGCGATGGTATGTGTTGTTGAGCTGTTGTCGTAGTAGTCGTCGCGGTATTGGTTCCGGTTTTTTGTTGATACGCGGGTTTCGACTTTCTTTGAGCAATTTGTGCCACGAATGCGCTGTTGAACGACAGCTCGTCCTCTTCAGCGCTCAAATGGCTGTCAGTCTGCGAGTGATTGGCCGCCGAAGAGGTAGCGGACGAGTCTTTCGCGGTCTCCTTTTCGGCCTTCTTTTTGTCGCGTTTTTTCTTTTTCTGTAATTTCTTTTTCTCCGATTTCTTCTTCTTCTTCTCCTCGTCGGCCGTTTGGCAGTCGTTGTCATTGTTTGATCCAATGGCCAGCGGTTCTTGACTTGTATTCAATGTCTTAGATCTTCTAAATGTGTTGACAATGTAGTGGACAAACATTTCGATGAGGTTTACGATTAGACCCGAAGTCAACGCTATTATTGACAATGACTTGTATTTGGCCGACATTTTCGACCCGTTTTTACCGCTCATATCGTCTCTCAAGTATCCAAACAGATGTGGTGTTTATATCACGTGCTCTTCAGTTATCACTAACTAATAGATCCAGTATTTGGTCGACAACTGAAACGAAACAACAAAACAATGAGTCATTGAAAACACAATAAAACAAACTTTTGTTTCATTCAATCAAATAATTTGTACACAAAATGAGACAATAATTAAGACAACAAATGGTTTGGTATTTGAAAACAATATACAAAGCGATGTCTGAAACAGACTTACGATTCAATGAATGGCTATAAATGTAAACCAAATCACAGACTAATTAGTAAAACAATACAAACAGTGATTATAAAAGTGTCAACACATGAACAAAACGGGGAAACAAATGGCCACTAATTCACAGCCATTTCGGTAACAATGGTTAGGCACTAAAAAGTTTGAAGTACTTCAATGTTATGTGCATTGATTTCATCACTTTTAAATAAATCATATTGTAATGTATAGCCGCGCATGCGCAGTCTCTATTCACCGTGTACTTTATACACATTACAGTAAAGCATATTTATTTAAACCATGGTTACATTTAAACTAGATTATTAATTATAGGCATCAAAAGTGAGTCAATTATAATGACCATGTTTCATATTTGTTGTTAGAATTTATTTGATTGCTATTATGACTATATTTTTTGGCCAAATATTATATTTAATTAAATGTAATTATGAATTAGTTTTACTGTATATTATGGCAGGACTTGAATGACACAAACAAACGCGACATCTATTGGTTGTGACGGCAAATGGTTATAAGTTTTATCATTTATCTGATCCGATGGCCAACAGGTTCTTGAAGTGCGAACCGATATCATTGACGTATGTATTGTGGCTGTTGTCCACGCATTTGGCCGTTGAATGGCCGCAGTTATCGCTGTTAGTGTCGGCACAGGTATGGGAATAAGCGCTGGGTTTATAACTAGAATGTAATGATCGGCACAACTGCTGCCGATTACCACCGGTCGCCGCTTCCGACGGCTGTGGCCAACATGTGTTGTGCCCGAAGTTCTGTGTTTTTCAGCTGTTTTGGCGCTCAAGACATGACCGCTGATGACAGACTTGTCGCTGTTTTCAATGTAAATAAGAGACACAAATATTTTATATAAATTTAATAATAATTTATTCTCGCATTGAATAAAACGGTTAAGTAATGGACTTTTAATGAAATGTGTGAACACATGGAGTCATTTGTTTGGTTTAGGTTTACGTCTTCGCCTTTGAACGCGTCCTTTGAGTACCAAAGAGAGCCGTCGCTCGACCTAAACATGCATTCATTTATATAGATATTTCATTGTATAATATGTACTAAAAGAGAGATTACATAAACGTTACATAAGAATTGATTGCTTACGTTATATAAGTTGAGGTATTGGCCGCAAGGGTCACAACGGGGCTGTCCCTCACGCCAGCGCCACTTATTCGCCATAGTTGTGGCACACAATGCATTTGAACACACTTTTAATTGACTACTACGCGAACCCACACTAACACCACTGTTGGCCACCGGTTTGTGCCACTCATCGCTATTCACGGCCGACGTGTTGTGAGACGTGTTGTTCACACTGTTTGGTGACTTTCTCTTAGCGTTATTATCGTAACACAAATCGCTGGCTCTTTGGGAACTAAACGAATCAGCGCTAATGTGTGACACCTCATCCTCGATGGAAAACATCAACACTGGTTCTGACTCTTGCGGTGAATCAATGGCGTGATTCTCTTCATTCGAGTCGTTCTTATAATGCTATGAAATGGACATAAATTGTAGTCAAAAATACTAAACAAATAATAAACTCCTATAAGAATAAGAATGTGAGAC
Organism: Medioppia subpectinata; assembly: GCA_905368565.1. Taxonomy (NCBI): domain Eukaryota; kingdom Metazoa; phylum Arthropoda; class Arachnida; order Sarcoptiformes; family Oppiidae; genus Medioppia; species Medioppia subpectinata. The sequence continues at coordinate 2,943 of CAJPIZ010004413.1, forward strand.
CTGTTTCTCGTATACAATCTCGATGTCGTCTTCTTCCTCCACCTCTTCGCCGAACAACAGAGGAATGCTTTTAGTCTTAAAGTTATGAAACTCTTGGAGTCGTCTGCGTCGAGCCCTGCGGTCGAGTTTACGGCGAATTACGGGCGCCCGGAGGCCATTGATCTGCGACGAGACCATCGATACCATCGCCGGCGAGACTTGAGATAATGAAACGCCAGAAAACAACTGCCGAGTGATACTACTATCGGCGGCGCACATGACTCGACTCTTGGGCGGCGGCGGTGTCGAAGTGAAACAGGCGTTAAGGGCAGTCATAGTCGGCTGTAATCGCGTTACTTCGATACCATTCATCGCATGATTGATATTATTCCTCATTTGATCCAAACTGTTATTATCGACAAAACTGTGATTTTTGTTCTGATTATCGTTAAAATGGCCGTTAAATGGAGTTTCACTTTGCGATGGTATGTGTTGTTGAGCTGTTGTCGTAGTAGTCGTCGCGGTATTGGTTCCGGTTTTTTGTAGATACGCGGGTTTCGACTTTCTTTGAGCAATTTGTGCCACGAATGCGCTGTTGAACGACAGCTCGTCCTCTTCGGTGTCCGCACCAGTGCTGCGCTTCGGGTGTACTTTGAGGTCATTCTTCGAATGACTACTTGTGCACATGTGCTGATAGTCAGTGTCGTCGGTCTCTTCCTCCTCTGATGCGAATCCGCATTGAAACAGATCGTCCTCTTCAGCGCTCGAACCACTGGCGGTGCTGTCCGAGTGGTGATCGTTCTCTCTGTCCAATGATTTCGGGTACCATTTATTGGACGAGTGATTGTCACCCGATTTGGCGCCGTTTTGTTGTTCGGTTGAATTTTTGGTCGCATTTTTGGCCCATTCTTTCTTATCGTTTTTCGGTTCATTTTTCTGCTCATTCTTCGCCCCTTTGGCGGCGTTTGTGTCCAACATTTTCGAGTTATTTCTCGTATTATTGTTGTTATTATTGTTGACATTCTTTTGGCAATCGGTCTTCAAGTGAATAGCCGCTGAAGAGGTAGAGGTTTCTGCCTTCGAAGTCTCCTTTTCGGTCTTCTCCTCGTCGGCCACGAGTTTGCCGGTCATATCGTCTGATCCAATGGCCAGCGGTTTTTGACTTGTATTCAATGTCTGAGATCTTCTAAATGTGTTGACAATGTATTTGACAAACATTTTGATGAGGTTTACGATTAGACCCGAAGTCAACGCTATTATTGACAATGACTTGTGTTGGGCCGACATTTTCGGCCCGTTTTTACCGCTCATATCGTCTCTCAAGTATCCAAACAATTGTGGTGTTTATATCACGTGCTCTTCAGTTATCACTAACTAATAGATCCAGTATTTGGTCGACAACTGAAACGAAACAACAAAACATAAAGTCATTGAAAAGACAATCAAAAGTTTTGTTTCATTCAATGAAATAGTTGTTCACAAAATGTGACAATAATTAAGACAACAAATGATTTACATTTATAGCCATTCATTGAATCGTAAGTCTGTTTCAGACATCGCTTTGTATATTGTCTTCAAATACCAAACCATTTGTTGTCTTAATTATTGTCTCATTTTGTGCACAAATTATTTGATTCAATGAAACAAAAGTTTTAATTGTTTTTTCAATTACTTTAAGTTTTATATACGAATAAAACGTTATTAAAAGTGATTATAAAACTGAAAATACGTTAACAATAAATGGCAAACAAATGGCACTAAAAAACAGTATTTTTCGGGTAAAGGCTTTACACGTGTTATGCAGTAATAGATATGATTTTTTTATGCAAATCAATGGTTTGACACAAACTGTAAAAACTTTCAAAACTTTTCACCGCTTTTTCTACACGTATTGTAACGCTATATACAGTGCACGACATCTAACGGCAAATAGTAATCTTCACACAAATAGCACTCATTTAATCAAACTTTTCATTTAATTAATGTTTTAAACAAATAAAACACAATTAAATCAATGAAAATGCATTCAAAATATTAATAATTAAATGAAAAACAACTTAATTTAATAGTAAACTATAGGCAAAGGACTGGCGATATAGCGACTAAAGTATTGATCGCTTCAAACAATTGAAAAACTTTATCAAAAAACTGTTACAAAAAGTGTAAAAAAAAGTTAAACAAATTTTCCCACAAAAAGTGTAACAAAAATCTGTCATTTCTTTGAGACAATCACTTCTTCCACTTCTTTGTGAGAGACATCACAACCAAAACAAACCATTGCTTACAATAACTTTATATTTCACTTCAGATCCCAATCGGAAGACAACAACTAACCGGCGATGGCTGAGGTAACCAACAATCTGGTGATCAAAGTGGTTCTGGTGGTGGTCACCGCCGTATTGATGGTAGTCTTCGGCATTCAATTGGTGACATTCATCACCACCGGCGAGATTAAGGACGTCTTCAACGACCTGAACATTTTGGCCCGACTTCTAATGATTATCGCGGGTCTCGTGTTGTCTGCGCTCGCCTTTTGGGGCGCATTCGTCGAGTGGCCAACTCTTTGCTACATATCATTGGGCGGCGCCATCGGTATCACCGCCTTTAACGTGTATTTCCTCTGTGTCTGCGCTTTTGGCAATACTCGTGAGGAATACCTATTGATCTTAACATTCATATTAATTAACTCCCGATGACTCTCTCTTTCTCTCACTCACTAATGGGTGATGTCTTTAATGGCCAAAGACTGCGATACAATGGCTTGGGTTTGGTGCAGCCTATCGGTGGTGTGCGGTGTCTTATTCTCGTTCGCGATCTACTCATTCATACAATCCATCAGCAAATAAGTCGCCGAAGAATAAGACATTTCTCGACACATCTCTTGTGTCTATTTTAATGAATTTTTAATTAATTGATTCATTTTCTTATTTAATTGACGTCTTAACCGGTATTTTAATTCGTGTCAAACACTTATATCTCAAAAAAAAAACAATGAATGAAATGTTTTAATCTACAAGTAGTAAACCTTATTAATCCATAGACGTGATTTTTTGTTTGAACTTGGTAATTTTCATACATTAATCACTATAAACGTTACATTATTTGATCATATCGTATGCCCTTTACTATACAATATAATTGACGCACACCTTATATGACTGTAACATGATATGTGAAGTGCAGGTATAATAGCTATATAAAAACATCAAGCACAACACACTCCGTACTCCATATGTACTCTTTACCAACTCTATGGTTTTAATGAATAAATAAATAGTATTTTATTTGCCTCTGAATTGGATATGAAATTTACATTTAAATTGCATTCAATTGAAAGAAATTAATTACAAATAAATAAAACAATAAATAAAATTAAATAATATATAGGATTTTAAATATAAATCAATTCTTTGCGACAAAATTTTGGCCAATTTTCAGCACAAACTTAAAGTTTTGTTTCCATTCATCGGTTTCTCGCAATTGTTTGTAGTTTTTATCGATAAAAATCCACGCCTTCTTCATCAGCACATCCAGACGATTGGCTTTCGATTGTTTTAGATAATGGATCACATTATGGACAGTCATGTCGCCAGTGATGGCCTCAAGACACAGGACCTCTAAGTCGGCGATGCCGTACCGGTTGGCCACAACCAACAGATCAAAGAACCGATTGGACGCCACTCTGTCAACAGATCCGGTGTCGATGAAGCGCTGAAAGTCTTCGAATGTCTCGCAAGTAATGTTCATCACTCGCAGCGATTCCAGTCCGCGGTAATCATTGAACAGTTGGGCAAACACTGCCGACTTTGCGGTCAAAAGTGATTTGTCGACCAAAAACTTCTTGTCGTTCACGTGAAATGTCACGACATTCGCGGCGTTGTTGTCATCAATTGGTTCACCGCTTCCGGAGCTGTCTTTGACGCTCAGTTGACTGATATTCATCGACTCGTAGTCCAGTCGTGTCTTAAGCGCCTTCAGCTTCGGGTACTTCAACTCCACCACCGCTGAAACCAATGCCTTTCGACGGCCTTTGATCTCAAACTTCAGCACAAGACTCAGTCGTTGTCCATCGGGAGAGAAGTCGTGTTTCGGATCAAATACGGCACTCATGTTGTGCTGAAACAGTTGTATCAACCGGTCGTTAGGCAGTATCTCTCGGCCACTGACCAGCACTTCCTTGTCGTAGACATTGACAATAGAGACGAAACATTTGATGATCTCTACCAGCGATTGACTCTTCGCCGCCGGAGAAGAATAGAAGCGCTGATTGCTATTCAAGTTGTGAACAAAGAGACCAATCGTTTGGATTCCATCTGAAGATTGTCTGTAAACGACAGACAATTTCCATTTGGTATTGAATCCGCTGTCAAACGCTTTACTCCACACCCGAAACGGAACGGGATTTGTGGCCAACTTTTCGACCGCAAACTTGTGGACACAGTTGTGTACTTCAACGACATCTGTGTCCGCGAGCTCTACACCAATCAGTTGATCCGCGGCGGCCATCGACTCACAACTCACTCTATCATCAGATTGTTTTGAATTCATTTCGCAGACAATCAGATAATTAGTGGACACAAGAACTCAGAAGAAGGGATCAGAGAAGTGATGAGACAATGAGAAGAGAAGCGAAAAAGTGTTTTATAACAGAAATGAATTCAAAATACAGTTTCGAACTGATATTATATACACAAAAACGTGATAACAATTGAAATACAATACATAATCGCGAGAGTCATAAATGTTTGGGTATTTTATATATCAAAATGTTTTCAAATAAATTCAGTACAAAATATAGCACAGGATATGAAAGTAGAGTATATGGAGGACAGGAAGGGCTGGCCGTTAGGGTCGGCACTGTTCGTGGTAGGGCTCAAACGTGCGGATATCCCTCCACGTCGGGGGCATAAAGTTCTGGAGCCGAGCGTTGCATTTACGACACGGCGCCGAGAATAGGTTCGCGTAGCTCTTCAGCCAATTCTATACCGAAGAGAAGATAATGGAATCAATTAAAAGTGAGAAACAAAGTGATAATCAATTGATAATAATCTTCATTACCAAATAGGTTCTGATAGCAACATCGCAATGGATTGGAGAGTAGTAGTGAAGCATCGCTGCGTTCGCGTGCTCTGACACCTTCCGGAACACCTCGTGTTTGGACTCCGACCAGATGTCCAGCCGTTCGGTCTCCATATTGGCGGTCACTGCGGCCGTCTCGGGGAAGCGTCGCAACCGTTTCACGTGACTGTTGTCGAAGTTCGGGTCATCGAAGGTCTCGTCGAAGCCCTTCACGACAACCCATTCAATGAGTAACCCTCTCAACAGTATGACAGCCCTCAGCACTCGCGGTATCGTCACCTTCAGGACAGTGGGCGCTCCGAAGGGTCGCGTGACTTCGATGGTCAGGTCGGGCAGCAGTCGCTGCAAAGTGCCGATGAATATGTCGATCTGTTGGGCGCCGATATTGTGGCCGTTGGGCGGCCGCCGCTGCGGTCGTCCCTTGACGTAGATGGGAGTGATGTGCGACCGTCGCAGTGGGTTCTGCTGCAGATAAGTGGCCGCCAGTGTTGAGTACTCCACCATTTTGTCTGACCAGCGGTAGGCGCTGATCATATCGGCGTACAGATTGGTCTTGTCGTAGTGCGGGTCTTGACCCAAATGGGATGAGTTGCCCAGCGATAGGTTCATTGGGCCCGCGTTTAGTGGTGTCAGTAAAGTACACGCCGTCTCCAACTCGCGGAACCGATTGTTGACCGCCGACAACAGTGTCTGCAATTCAGTCAACTGTGCGATAGTGGCCGCCGATGGCTGAGCGACCGGTGGGGCGGTGTTTGTGGCGCCGGTCGTGTTGTTGCCGCCGCCGGTCGTAGAGTTGGTGGTACTGTTGCCGCCAACGGTTCCGTAATCGTCGCCCGACTTGTCATTGTTGACAATCAGCGGACAGTCGGCCAAACACTTGAAGACATCGCCGACAGTACACCTCAAGAGTTTGACAGACTTGAGGGCCGAGTGGACGGCGTCCAGGTTTGGACTCTCCAGCGGCTGTTGGTTCAGCTGTTGACTCATGTCTTTGTCGTGTTGTCTGTGCGGACCAGTTGTCACTCCTCTCGTCGGCTAATTGTTGGCCACAAACCAAACGCACGACTCTTTGACAGACAATCACAACAAACGCTTCACAAATAATTCACTACTCATTCATAAATAACGTCCGCTTTTACTCAATGTCTTTGTTTCGCACACAACGCGTGTATTCACTATAACTGGTATTTAACGGCCGATGTTTTGATACCTTTTTATAGTATATTTATAGCGCAGAGATTATACGCTTTGAATGGCTATGAAATAGGCCTAAAACTCGCTATACTTTATACACGACTTTAATTATATAATTTAAAAGCCATTCAATGAATGAGTGGTTTTGTGTTTTGCTCTCTTCTGTCCGTTAATTGTCTTTGAATTGTCTCTTGTTTTTGGGATCCGATTGTTGGCCACGAGTTGTTTGGCGATCAACACATCCACACCTCAGGCACAGTAGAGGACACTCAATCTCGAGGACACACGTGTGACACCAGTTCCCTGACCAACAAACACCGGAACCGCTTAACTAAAACAGTCGGCTATTTTACCGCAAACACTGACCGCCAGAGTAACTGATTCGCAGACAGCGAGTTATCTGAAGACAGTTAGTGATGTCAGCCGATGAAGACATGCCATCGGACGATGAGAATCAGATGAAGATCTCCAGTCGTTTGCATCACCAAAACAACAACACTGGCGGCGGCGGTGGTGGCGGTCATTCCGGGTCTCAAGAGTCCACCGCTGGTGGCGGCGGTGGCAGTGCCTCAGCGGCTGATCCGGACGCCGGTGTTGGCAGCGATGGCGAAGAGGATCCCACGGGTCTGGAAGGGGCGGCCTTTCAGTCGCGTCTTCCCGCCGATAAGATGACATCACAAGAGGCGCAGGCGTTTCCAGACGTGGCCGCCGGCGGTACCGCATCGGCCAAGATATTCCTCCACATCCGGAACCGTATACTTCAGCTATGGATGGAGAACCCGAAGCTGCAGCTGTCGCTCGAGTCGACACTACCGCAGATTGAAGTGCCGTTCAACTCTGACGGCCCGCTTGTGATGCGAGTGCACGCCTTCCTCGAGCGCCAGGGATTCATCAATTTCGGTGTCTTTAAGCGGTTGAAAGCGTTGCCACACAAACGGCACGGGAAGGTGATTGTGATCGGCGCCGGTATAGCCGGCCTCATAGCCGCCCAACAGTTGATGCAATTCGGAATGGATGTGATGGTGTTGGAGGCCAGGGATCGCGTGGGCGGCCGTGTCGTGACCTTCCGGAAGGGCAACTTCATCGCCGATTTGGGCT
>CAJPIZ010004414.1:0-10290 GCA_905368565.1 Medioppia subpectinata
TGAAACACAATTTTGAATTAAAAACAGAGAACATATATATTTTAATATCAATCCTAACGTGAGAGTAAGTGAGTAAAAAATGAGGAGAGAGAGAGAGAGAGAGAGAGAGAGAATGGAAAAGAAAGAAAGAAAGAATTCATTTACCATTTGTTATTAACAAAATGGGATGTAGTGTTGTTTTAGTGGCCAGTCATTTAAACTGATGCACACCGTCATAAAAACACACAATATATACAGTCTCTCTCTCTCTCTCTCTCTCTCTCTCTACGGTTGGCGTGTTTTGCACATGTAATTGTATGGCGATTCTTGTATACACTTATGTCTAAATAGTATACATTAGACGATTCTCTCACTGTTTTTATGTGATTATATCGGAATTGTTGTTGTTTTTGATGGGATTAAAAATCATTATAAATTGTTGTCCATAAAATTCATTTAGTCCTCTGTTTCACAATCGCATAAAACACTGATATATAAAAAGATCATTTTCTTTGTATTCCTGTGGAGTCTATATGTCATTGTGTCGACTGTCTGTCCATTATATTTGGATCAACAGAAAAAGACTAAAATTATTTTATACATTAAACCCATCGATGTTCTCAATTATAACCCATTTGTCTCACATATACCGTACATATAGTCTATATTTTCTATCATTAATGAGTTGGTGTGTCTCTAATAATGTATAGTATTTATGATAGAAATAAATTGAGTAAAAATAATAAAAAAGGACAAAATAAAGTTTTATTTCACTTTCGCATTAATATCTATATAAATATATTATGCATTTCAAGGAAATGGTGTTTCCGGCAAAATATCTGCCATAAGGTATGAGCGGATGATATGTTAAAAATTGATATTATAAATGGCATACATATTATTAATATATTATAAATCCAGTACTCTTTATACATAATAAACATATGCATAAATATATGCCAGAATATAATGGCCAGAATACATTTCACAGCTCGGCAATAAAATGTTATATCCCAAATGTAAAGTGTATGATATTTCATAAAGTTATACCCTGGTGCACTTTAGCCAAACAATTTGAAACATCTATCCTAGTGCATTTGGCACGAGCCATAAAGTACACCATGGTCAATGCCGATTTGAATGCGATTGAATTACCATTAAGTGCACCAAATTTTACTATATTTTACAATCAAATGGACACAGATTTTAAGGGGTTTGGGAATAACTTTTAGTGGACACTATTATTGTTGTGGGAATAGAGTCTCAAAAATCCCAATATATTTATAAAACTTATTTTGTCAGTAAAAAAGACGAGGAATAAAATCCCACCAAAAAAGAAGACAAAAAGATTTAGATTTAAAAGCAATGTTTAAGTCTAGAAAAACGTAATCCCAAACCAAAAGTATTGAATTTATGGCTCAGTTTTTCGCAAGTGTTTGGAGAGAGAATCCGAGCCCTCATGTGTTGACTGAAACGAGAGTTTTATTATTCTTGTTGTTGTTTTGTTAGCATTTCGGTTGTTTTTTTCAAATATGCCAAATAGTGGTCTCTCTCTCTCTCTCTCTCTCTCTCTCTCTCTAATAACTCTTTTGGATTTAGAAGAGAAAAACAAGATCTGCTTATATATTGTGAGAGACGGACAACAAATACTTTTTGTGCCGATATTTACACTAATGGTTGGGCAGAGAAAGAGTAAAACAAATTAATACCGATATTATGTTTTGGCCGAAAAACAAATCAATCACAACAAACAGTGTCTAAAAATAATAGATTGAATTTGAAAAGTCCATTAATTTTGATAAATATTTTTGTTTTCAAACGCCTGTCAAAGAATATTCTTATGATTTGCCTATTTTTGTGTCAATATTTAAAATACTGAATAACAAAAACATAATTTATTTTGAAATTTCCTTTTTAAAAACGATAACTTTATTATATTTATAGTTAAAAGTATATAAATATTATTTTTAAACCATATTATTATAAGAAACGACCATAATTATTGAGCAATATACGCACGTAAAGTTATATATCTATATAAATAATACACTAAATTATAAATAAAATAATTGTTTGTGATTTCAAGAATATTCTGAGAATCATGTTATTTTCAAATAAAACATTACATTATTATAGCTTCACATTTGAGTGCAAATCTGGATTATTCTGGATTTTGATTCTGTGATTGTATTGTATGTTAAGTCATATTTAGTACATTATTTTCAAATAACTGTTTCATATAATCTAGACTTATATGACATTTATGTTTTCAAAGGATAAAGAGTTGAGAGAGAGAGAGAGAGAGAGAGAGAGAGAGAGAGAGACTTGTAGATAAATTCATACTAAATTCAATTGAGATTATTGTCTTTACGTGTGATATGAATTCATTAACTGCTAAACAAAAATAATATTAATAGCACTCAAGACATAACTGTATGAGTAATATATTTATGTCAATTATTTACACAATTTATTAATAAATAATTATACATATTAAATATATGTTGTAATGATTTTCAATAAATAACAAAATTATGTTTATTATTCATTGACAAACAATTTTTATTACTGTTATTATCGACTCAATTCACTCATTGAATATATAATTTTTTGGCATAAATATCCCATTTATATCAACACAAAAATCCAATAATCAACTGAAAAATTGTCTATTTTATTACTATATTAATGTAAAATTATTTTCTATGTTATATAAAAGTAATATAATAATAAACATGGTGTAAGAGTTAGTCATAAAATTGTTATATTCAGTATAAGTTATATTTTGTTGAATTTATTATAATATTTTTTGATTAATCATTTATTTGTGAAAAATCCTTGAATGCATTCATTCATTATAATGATTATGATATTCAGTCCCAGTATTTCATAACACAGTGTACTGTATATAACGCCCAATAAAGTCGAGAGTGAAAAAGTCGATCGAGATTTTGCTATTGAATTAATTTTATTGCTAATTAAGCGTAAAAAATATATTCTGACATTTGAATTGTGCCTTTTCTTTGTGTGTGAATTATATTTATCGCACTTTTTATTATAGTATTTTGAATACAATTCCCACTTTCATTACTATACATACAGTACTTTTCCATATAACAGGTATTATTGTTATTATTATTATTATAATATAAATTCTGTTGAATTTAAAGTATACTCTAAAATGCATTTAAAACTCTTTGCTATCATTTATTATATTTTTTTGCTCACTGTTTGTGAATTACTTTCTCCTTTCTTTGGCTTACTTTTTGTGATCACAAAAGAAAAATCTCATTCAATATATAGTGTGTTGTATTGAGTGATTTAATTTAAACCAGGATTTAATGTATAAAAAACTAGACTTCAGTAGACTTTATTTTGTTGGTTAGACTTTATATTATATCAATAATACAACAGTACTGTACAGTGAAGTTGTTATATTGATTGTAAAATTTATATTTCGTTCATTTGTTATATCGAAAAGGGAAAGAAGTGTCAATTTTTATCCTGAAAATATATTTTTTCAATCTCTCTCTCTCTCTCTCTCTCTCTCTCTCTCTCTCTCTCACGCACACTTATAGTGCTTATTGTCGAGGGATTTGTGATATTCTGAAAGTGAATTAAAGCAAAACTGAAAAAGTTTGGCTCCGATTAGACACTAAAAGTTAGCGATGCGTCCAAATACTGATTATTACTATTCCTTATTATTATTGACTTTTATTTAATTAAGTTTTACTCTTGTTTTAACACAACTCTATGCCATATATGGCGTACATATCTATAGATAGTTATATAATATATATCTAAAATGTTTTAGTTAGCCGTATATTACTATATAAAGTAGATGTCTGTCGAAACTGAAAGCCAGCGCCGGTTTGTCAGCGATATATTTTAATATCGATTTTAACGCATGTTTTTTCGTAACATTTGACGTTTTAATAACAAATTTATACATTTATACATCAAAACGTATTAATTTATGAAAAATTACTGATTTAATCAAATTCACAGCCAGAAAAATAAGTTTATAATTAGACTTTTTAACGATTTTACGATTTGTATCACTTATACCATACGTATAGTCATATATAATGTATATATTATTTATTCTGTGGAAAGTTTTCGTTGTTTTTCGAGAGACAACGGATAGTAGTGTTGGAAACTTATGGCAAAATCTTTTAATATATGTGTTAAAAAACTTATGTGTTTACCGGCTCTCGGTTTTAGTGCGAGAGAGAGAGAGAGAGAGAGAGAGAGAGAGCTGAGAGAGAATCTGTAAATAAAAATAACCAAATAATAACTTATAGCGTATAATGTATTATATATGGAGAGAATATACTTGTGATAAAAACAAAAATCTATTTTCTCTAACAATATATGAGTTGTTTTTGTAGGAAAGGGTTGGACGAGAAGAAGAAGCAGTTGTTTGATAATAGAGTATATATTCTATCCATTCGTCTGTTGTTTTCGGTGGGAAAAGGAGTCGTCGAGAGAAGAAAAACACTAATTAACAGTAAGTAACAAAACAACAACAAAAATAAAGTATATATAACTGTAATAAACACGAGAGAGAGAGAGAGAGAGAGAGAGAGAGAGAGAGAGAGCCAAAGGAATCGCGGAATTAAAAAACGAGTGAAAACTAAAAAGAAGTTTAGAAAAAACAAACAAAAAATTGTTTTGAAAGACAAGAAGAGGAATAAGAAGAAGAAGTGGAAGATATCGTAGAATTTATTACTAAAGAGAAGTATAAAAACATAACTTTTTTTACATAACATATAACATAATTCTGTGTTTAGTTTGATTATACATAGAGTGTATACGAGTACTACCAATGAATGGTAATCTCCTGTTGCTATGGGCCTTGAACTGCACAGCACTTGCTTTTTCAATACGAAAACCAGTCTATCCTTACCATTGCTGTACACAACAACTCGAAACACATTATAAGTCTATGGACTATAAGTGCGAGAATATTATATACACTCTGCGAAAAAAAACATAGCCTAATGTTTGACTCGAGTTTCGGTTTTTATATACCATTTCCTAATTGCCAGTTATTCTCTCTCTCTCTCTCTCTCTCTCTCTCTCTCTCGTCTTTTCATTGTCTTTGGTATCGATATCACAATTGAGTCTCATTTTCATTTCACTTCTATTACATTCTCTCTTCTCCTTTTTGATCTCTCTCTCTCTCTCTCTCTCTCTCTCTCTCTATATAAAATAAATGGCTAATTAAGTAATCATAATAAAACTTTTGCGACACTTTTTAATGCATTTAATAGCCAATGGCTGAGCATTTTTTAACGCAATTTCCTCCACTGATTGCTTTCCCGAAGGCTTTGCACTTATTTTTTGGGTACAAAAAATAGTCATCTCTCTCTCTCTCTCTCTCTCTCTCTCTCTCTCTCTCGTTTTATACATTTAGTCTCTCTATGTGTTATACAAAAGCATTTTTTCAGACAATACTTTATCTCTCACTCACTGAAGAGTACATAAAAACAAAATATAATAATTTTTTTCTTCTTATCGTATAATATAAGGGAGCGATAAATGAAACACAAAATTCTTTGCCAACACATATCCCAATCCCCTCCCTATCGGAGCCCTCCGTTCCCATTAGTAGGAGAGATATAACACAACATAACAAAAACTTTTAGTTTTTTATATGTATTTTGTTCGTCGATATATACAGACAGACAAAAGACACCCCGAAATAAATAATACCGTACTTTAAATAGAGTTTTCATTTTGTTGTTTATCAAAGATATTAGTTATCCATGTCTTATATCATACATACAATACATGGTATATATATCGGGGTAATATGTATTGTCAGTATATTCTGTGCCGTCCATTGAATATTCAGTGATGTGTTTGGTTTGTTTGGGGAGAGAAATAATAGGCAAATGATTATATTTTTTCTGATATATAAGAGTTATGGGTCTATGAATGCATTGCCTGTAAATGAAAACCAAAAATTGAAATTATATTACAATTTTGGCTCACAATTGAATGAATGAGTGAATCGCACGCTATATTTGCTATGAATACATATATATATATATAAGTTATATATCATATAATATAACCCCACGGAAACCGACCAACAAATACATACAAAAAAATCTGATCTAAAATATATACACGTTTGTTATTTATGTGTCAGAAAATTACTGAGAAATATATAATAATAATGTGTTTGATATGTAGTGTAGTTTTTTGTGTCTGAATTTAATGTATTAAATGCATAACACGGGGACACAAACTGCGATAATTGTGAGGACCAGTAGTGCGATGTGTATAGCGTTTTGTGAACCCATCTCTGAATATCATTGGCATTAAATATGTTAATCAGAAAATGAGCCCAAAGTTAACTAAAACAAAATACATGTCATATAATAAAAGTATTAATGACTAGCCGTGTATCTCTCTTGGTCTCTCTCTCTCTCCCTCTCTCGTAGACTTTGTCACGAACTACCGGTTCCAACAGAGAGAGAGAGAGAGAGAGAGAGAGAGAGAGAGAGAGATTGAAACAAACTATGCTATTTTCTAACGCTCTTCTCATGAAATAAGACATAAAAAATCTTTTATTTTGCACTTCCATTCTCTCTCTCTCTCTCTCTCTCTCTCTCTCTCTCAGAGAGAGAGAGAGAGAGAGAGAGAGAGATTGAAACAAACTATGCCATTTTTCTAACGCTCTTCTCATGAGATAAGACATAAAAAATCTTTTATTTTGCACTTCCATTCTCTCCCAGTCTCTCTCTCTCTCTCTCTCTCTCTCTCTCTCTCATATTTCAAAATTATATGTATGGCTCCCTTTAATAATGGTCCGTTTGGTTGCCTTATCTCTCACCCAACCATCTCTGCTCTCACTCTCTCTTCTGTCTGTCGTTTAGCAAAACTCTTGACGAGAAAAAAGTAATTTTAATTTTGGGTTTTTTTTCGGTGTAAATGAAGTTTTCTTCTAAGAAATGTATTGTTGTTTTCATTATCTTATCTCAAGAGATAAGATCTTTGTTTTTCCAAAAGCAGTTCTCATAGTATTTTTTGGTTTAGTAATTGTAATTTTCCTATGTTTGAGTGCTCTCTCTCTCTCTCTCTCCTTCTCCCTATCTCTCTCTCCCTCCCCTGTATATGTAATAAGTTTTATGTCATTTTTATATTCTTAGTATACGTTATAATAATACAAATGTTTTGTGTGTTTTTGAGAGAGAATTATATATATGTTTGAGAAGAATGAATGAAAAAAATCGATTCAAACATTTTTCATATGAATTTCTCTCTCTCTCTCTAGTAATAGTGTATTGAATTTTTATGAAAATATATTTGAGAGATCCGTAGTTGTGGTTTGGGTTCATCAAGTTTTACTTCAATCTCTCTCTCTCTCTCTCTCTCTCTCTCTCTCTCTCTCCAGACATTTCACTGGAAATACAGAGTATTTTTAAACCAATCGATTATTTTTCGTCTCTCAAAAGCCTTCTCTTATGTTGTATTTATTATAAAATAGACTTTTATTTACTAATCAATAGTGTATACAGTATTTCTGTACATCATATCAAGTAATAGTGTATTGAATTTTTATGAAAATATATTTGAGAGATCCGTAGTTGTGGTTTGGGTTCATCAAGTTTTACTTCAATCTCTCTCTCTCTCTCTCTCTCTCTCTCTCTGCGATCAAAATATATTTGAAATCTAAGGAAAAACTCCATCAAAACAAATAAAACAATTTAAAAAGTTTATTTTATATACATTTTGTTGTTATACTGAACGCCCTGTTATGTAAGGTTTGTGCGCTTAATAAGAGAGATATATTTCATTTTTAAAAATACTAAAAGCAAACAAATGGGCAAAAAAGATATCGTATGTAATCATTACAAACACAGACAACAACTACACTAAACTCCTATTATATTCAAATGTTGGTAAAATAAAATTTTCTGTGAATACATAATGCATAACACAGTACAAAATGCATGAAAACATTGTTTCGTTGGATATATTTTTTTGTGTTGAAATACAAATTTTAATTATAACCTTTGCCTATCATTTCGATTCTCTCTCTTGACTTTTGTATTAAAATTGTTTCACTTTTTGCTGTTTTTCACTCTCTCTTCAAACCATAATCAATGCATTTGTTGTTTGCATTTAAATGTCACACGAATTGTGTTTCACTTTCCCTTTTATATTTGGGTTGGATTTTTTATGTTGTATTTCATTCAGCATTCCTTACGATCTCTCTCTCTCTCTCTCTCTCTCTCTCTCTCTCTCCTGTTTTCTAAGGCTTTATTCACGAATAAACACAATAATTAATAGCTTTCAAGAATGGGAGAGAAAAATAAAGTATTTTCAATGCATTTCTTGTTCTGTCATTTCACTCATGACTTTATTTTATACAAAGTTTTTGATTTTCTCACAGATAATATATAACCAACTTTTTAATGTGTTTTACTAGTGTAAAATGAAAGCGGCTGTGTTAGGGTAACAAGTGATAGATACGGAAACAAGCGTAGTAAGTTCGTTAGAAATTTACTTAAAGGTATAATTTATTTCAGATATTTTTGAAGCAATAATAGAGAGAGAGAGAGAGAGAGAGAGAGAGAGCAAAATGTATTTTTAGATCATTATGCGAAGCATTAGTATGTGGTACTCAAATTCATATTGGTTATTTTAATATTTTTTGTTAATTTATAATTAATTATAATGGTTCTAAAATAAATCATACATTTACTTTTTACAATAACCTTTTGGTTTAATAATGAATTTGCATATTTTTTATTTGCAAATTAAGTGTTTTTCAATTATTTTTATTTAAATAATGCATTAATTTTTTGGGTTATTAGTCGCGAATAATAATCATAATAATAATGAGTTTAGAAAATATTTTTCAAGAAACTCAATTTTCATTTGCTATTTGTTTTATGAATATTAATACAAAAGTGATTGTATTTCTTAAACAAAAACTATTCAAAGAAAATTTATGGTATGTTAACGAAAATCAATGCAAAATGTTTTTGTGTTTTTACTAAAAGATTTATTATAGACTCAATGGTTTTGCTATTTATTATAATAAAAATACAGCCATTTTTATCTTCATTCCCTAATTCTCTCATTCAATACTAAAATGAATGCATTTCTCTATGCATTTCGACGACAAAAATAAGGGTAAAAACTAAAACCTTAAGAAACAATAATTTATAATCAAATCGTATATCGATTTTTTTGGTCGCGTTTTTCTCTCTCCTTTGATTCAAATGTAATTCACTTTTTATTTATGGCGACAGAAATGAAAGCAAAATAAAACGATAAAAACAATAGTAATAAAGAGTTTAAGAAATGGTTTCGACAGCAAAAAGCAATGGGTATTAAACATCGATATAATAATAGCCGGCGTTTTCCTAATCGACACAAACATATCACTCGTCTATTAAAAGCGTTTATATATTTTTTGGTGGAAAATATAATTTCATTTTTTTGAGAAATACTTGAGATATAAACTCATTGTACACTACATTTGGGTGTACTTTATATAGATATATAATGGTATTTATTGTATGTATTTCTTAAGATTTCATGCGAAAAATATTGTGAAATGAAAAATGTATTTTCGAGAGAGAGAGAGAGAGAGAGAGACCATTATATAAACGATAGTGCGATATGAAGAGTGCATTTGAACTGATAGGCAGTGAGTGAAAGAGAGGGAGAGAGCGATCGAGAGATAGTGTTAGTATAGGAGGAGAGAGAGGGAGAGAGAGAGAGAGAGAGAGCAAAGCACTGGTATCTGTAAATGATCTGATGCTTTGATCGACTGCCAAAAATTGTTATTGCTTTTTGCCATAAGTAAATACTCGTCTCTCTTTCACTCTCTCTCTCTCTCCCCATCGGTTCCCTCAACCCTATGATATACTTTGCGTGAAATTTTTCATCAATTTATTCAGAGAGACAGCTAATGAGAGACATATAACTGATGAGAGAGAGACTTTCCATTAATGCAGAGAAAACCTTCAGTAATGTGAGAGCGAATGTATTAAAGGACTGGCATTTATGCTGTGTTTTTAGTGAAGAGAAAGGGTTTGGGAATTGATTTTTGCATTGATTTCATATTTGTTGCTTCGCTTAATGTATTTCTTTGGTCAAAATCAGTCAAAACCTTTGCCATTATATGATGTGTTCACATAATTAATCACATTATATACACGTATATATGTCTTATCATTTGATTAGTTATCAATACCATAACGATCTGATATGTGCGATATGCTAATGACCAAATTATACCATGGTTGTTTTGCTTAACCAACCAATCTTATTCTATCCAAC
>CAJPIZ010004415.1:0-10290 GCA_905368565.1 Medioppia subpectinata
CCGATGGCGCCCAACGAGAGCTCAGTAGTGGTAACACATCAGCCGTCGGCTCCCAGTCCTGGACTCGTGCTGTTCAACAGCGAAGAGCAGTCGGATATAGTGTTTCTGGTGGGCGAAGACGAGGCCAACATTTGGCGATTCCCCGCGCATTCGTTTATCGTTGAAAACGCCAGTCCTATCTTCAAAGCCATCGTCGACAGCACCGACCGGTCATCCGCTGCCGTCGACCGACAGATCACCAAAAAGATTAATTATTGCAAACCAGAGATCTTTCGCATTATTCTCAGGTATTGTTAAATATAGTATACTTTTTATAGGCTTTTTATTGTTTGATTGATTGTATTATTTATCAGTATAAATGTACCACAATTATTTACTGCCCTATATGATTTAATGCAGTTATACATGGTAATAATCATATAAAAAGCGTTACATAGTTTTAATAACACAGATAGTGTAATATTTATTTAAAATACGCAAATTATTAGACTATTATGTCTGTAATTATTATATTATGATTATTTTGTTGTGAGAAAAATTGATAACAAAATATTATTACTATTATTTTCATAAATAGACTTTTAGTTTAGATTTCAATTAATTATATTCAAAGGAAATTTATTATAATTTGTTATTAAAGGGATATTAAATCCAAATATTATATTATAAAAGGCCATAAATATAATGAACAATATTTTTCATGTTTTCATTAGAAATATCAAATAATTTTTAATAAATTGCTTGAAATAATTAATTGCAAGCATTTAAAAACTTGCGTTAATGATATTTATTTAAGTTAAAATATAATTAAATTGTTATAAATTATTACATAGCAATTAATTTACATTGCTAATGGCTGCTGGTATCAAATTATTGAAATTATACGACAAGTGTGTATATAAAGTGATTCAAATAGAATTGTAATATAATAAATAATTTCACTAAAATTTTACCTAAATATCATTTGACACTTTGAGACTATAGTCCAGAATTTTAAAACCCCTTAAGTCTTAAACTAAACAAAAATCTTATTTTGCACTCAAATTACAGACACATCTATACGGCAGAGATCAGCATAACATCGGTGCCCAACGCGTTGACACTCTTCACGGCCGGCAATCAGTTTCTGCTGAACGACTTGTGCCGACTCTGTCTCACATTCCTATACGACAACTGTTCGGTGGATAACGTGTTGGAGATGTTGTCCCACTTTTCGCAGTTCTCGTATCTGAGGCCCACTTTTCTGGACCCCGACCTCCAGAGCTTTGTGGGGTCGGGCGGAGGCATGGGATCGCCCGTCCACTGCAACCGGCAATCATCGATACAGTTCGCCGACAACTGCGACAATATACTCAACGAACTGATCACTCGGTGCTACTATACCCTCGACAGGTCGGCGGCAGTCATACTAATGTCGGACGGGTTCGCCAACTTAGACCACGATCTTGTGGTGAAGATACTGTCGCGGGACACGTTGGACGTGCCGTCAGAGTGGGTGGTGTTCGAGTCAATCAGGCGCTGGTCGTGTCAACAGTGCACTCGACAGTGCCGTGAGATGAGCGGCGAGAATATGCGGGCCGTATTGGGCAAAGCGCTGTACTGTCCGCGCTATCTAACGATGTCAGTCGACGAGTTTGTGAGGGGTCCGCACGCCTCGGATCTGCTGTCCGATGGGGAACGACAGGCGCTGTTGGCCCGCCTGACCGGTGATACACAGGTGCCAATGCCCGTACACTTGACGGGCAGGAAACTGGACGTCCGCCGGCGGTTTGTGGAGCGGCCGAGTCTCGAGGGACGACTGGCGGCGGCGGCGGACCAGCCGTCCTCTTCGATGGGTTTGGCAGCCGATAGCGTGTCGGCCAACGGAGCGGCCAGTAATGCGAACGTCGGCTCCAATGCGGGTATTATTGCTAAGAAGAAGTCGACGTCGAAAAAGTTGTTGAACGGATTGGGAGATCTGGTTATCTGTGTTATTCGACTGCTCGACTGAATTGCATCGCCTGTTCCCTCACCCTATCATCGCCCCCCATATCCATACCCTATACAGCACTTTCACACCCAATTTTACCCTCATTCACACCCATACCCTTTACCCCGATCTCTACCCCTCCCACTCCCCCATCGTTTATACGCTTATATTTGGATCTATTATCCGATTTTTCACTCATTTTTTGATCGGTATTTTTTGCATCTCTTCTATTGGTCTCCAATTATATACACATCAATTCAATACAATTATATACAGAATATTCTTATTGATACTTACCGTAAGATTATTAAGTAAATCTAATTATAAGAGTTTTATTGAAATGAAAAAATTATATATTATATATTGATTTTGACAGATATAATTGCAAATCGATTATAAACACTGTTATTATTACTTAATTGTAATTTTATATTATATTTAATTATTATTATGACAAATACAACACAAACATTAACAATAAATACTAACATGATACATAAAATGTTCATTAAAATAATATAATTATATTATTAAAACAATATAATAGTAACAATTATAATTCAAAATAAGGTTTCTTGACTTATAATCTCATTAATTAAGTAAACATTGTTTTACTTATATTTCTAAGATTTACTCTTCAATCTTATCAATGCATTTACAAATAGAAAATGAGTTGTTTTAGATTTAAAGTCTTAATTATTTTAGTCAATTATAATCGACATATATTTTTAAAGAATGTACATTTCTTAAAAACAAAACACTATTAGTGAATATTCGATATAATGAACAATACATATGCAGAATATTGACTTTAAGTAATGTGTTTATAACCAAAAAATATATTGAAAAGTGCTTTTCTAGGAAAAAATGAATAGTTATGTTATATGTTATACAATATATCTATGGATAGGAATAAACGATAAAATACTTGATATACTTCTTAGACCCGGAATGTTATATAAAAAACAGTCTTAAAGAATGTGTTTTCAATGACAAACACATTTGTGGAGTCGATATCTGCTATTGTATTGCTTCTCGTATTTGACAACAGATAACAGAAAACACTTTTTAAATAGTAATCTAATTCTTAAACTAAAAACAAATTTGATGTTATTTTTAGCACAATTTTGTTATTGTATTATATATTTTCCGTGAGAGAGAGAGAGAGAGAGAGAGAAGAGGGAGGAGAGAGTGACTATTTATGGTGAAAAAGTCTGTCATTGCTGTACACAATTAGCCCCCTATCTATGCTAACCATAGGCTACTGGTGTTTGGGATGAAATTGGATTACAATATATGGGTTTCGAACCGAGAAATAGAGGTCACAATACAATCGAGTGATTTATTGATAGGGTTTCCAGAAATTTAAAGCCAACACAAAAAGCTGAGCCCATATTTAACGCCACAAGAATGTCAGACAAACGCCTGATTTACTGGTCCGGTCTATAGACTACTGGACACAACCCATGGGGTGCTGTACTTATTTAGAGAGGGATAGGAGGGAGTGAGTGATGTGGGGTGAGGTGTGTGGGGAGAGATGGTGTGGTTGTTTGTTATGTAATGTAAAAAAGAGATTATGATAAAATATCATCGATATATCCGAACCATTAGTTGATTATATAAAGAAAAAGTGCAAAAATTGAATAAAGGATTGTGAATATCATAGGAAAAGATGTATTTTATTTTTATTTTGGTTTTGTTTGCAATGAAAGCATTTAATTGTCTATTTTTTATGTTTTGTTTGTTTTAATTTTAAAAATTTTGAAAAATATTGTAATATTGTTTAAACATTACGTAAAAATTATTGTATTTTATAGCGTATGAATGAAGTGTACGATTGATTTATCGGTTAATTATATGATTGAAATGTGTATTAAATTTTGTAATTTGTTTGTTAAACAATATTATGTTAACCATTATTTGCACATTATTTTGTAAATTCAATTGGTTTTTATTTCTACAGATAATTTTCCTAAAATTTAATCAAAACATCAATTAATACTTCTTTTTAAGCGGTTTTTCATTTTATTTGATTTTATTTCAAAGTTATGTTTATATAATTCTTCAAACATTTCCTTAAAATTTATTATACATTTCTGATGTCTTATGAAAATGATTATTAAACTTACAAATAAAATCCTTTTAAAATCAAAATTGTATTAAATATTATTGAAAATTAAAATCTGATGGAAATCTTTTGGAAATATTACTGTATATTTTGCATAAATAAGTACAACAAAAGCCCACGTTTAGAAATACATTATTAATTAGTTTTAAAAAGATTAGTACATTATTGGATAAATTTAATAAGGTTAGTATACAGAAAGATATATAAGTAAGTTTGTATAAAAAAGATATTGATTTAGGGATTAGTCTTGAAAACTAATTTGCTTAGTATCATAACTCATTAAATATTAAATATTTTTAAACTGTTATATTTTAAGGAAATTATTTGTAACCTTTATAATTATAATTATTGTATTAATTTTATATTAATCATTTATAATTTATAACTTGTAACAATCTAAAGTATAGTTCTCAATATAAGGAGTACCCTCATGTTAATCAAGCATTTATTCAAAGTGTTAACTCGAGTGATTTAAAACATAAGTTTTTATTGAGTTATTTTGACTACAATTTGTTAATTCGCTGAATGTTTTACATTCAAATTCGAGACTCATTTGAGGCCCGATTTGGCGACGATTTGTATGAATTGATTGCCAGTTATCTAACAATTGGCGACAAATTTCGTTACGAATGTCTTTCCAAACGCTTCCAACGTTTAGTCTTCGGCGGACAGCACTCAGTGGTCATCAAATACAGGGCCAAAGCTCACGGATCGGACGCCATAGACAAGCGGCTACTGATCTTCCGCGGCGGGCAAAAGTTAATTGTCAAACGCTTCGTACAACTGATCCGGAAGTGCCATTGCTTGCAATCGCTGACAATCTTTGGCAAAATCGGAAATATTGACACAATTATGGCAAAAATCATAAAATATTGTCCGCATTTGATATCAGTTGGTCTGCAATTGATTGGTTGCTGTCCGAGTCTTTTGATGCAATTTGATCAGACGTTTGGCCACCGGTTGCGGGCCATTGAGTTTAATCCTATGAAACCCAGCGACGACTATACCGCCGATGCCAGACATTTGCTGCCCATCTGTCAGAACGTTCGGACCATAAGTAATGTAAAGTTAGATACATTGGTACCACTCGTGAGTACATTGTCTGCGTTTAAGTATCTCCAACGGATTGACAATCTGTTTGTTGATAACGCCATCGATGGCCAACTACTGGACACGTTTGTGACAAAGATCTCTCCGACACTCCGATCGCTGGACATTCATTACACCCAATTGTCTGGCGTTAAATTTGACCATAAAATTTGCATTGAAATACTTTCTCAATTCAAAAGTCTACGAGTCTTAAGCGTTTGTATTAACAAATGCTTTGACACACAGTCCGCGATTTGGATCAAAACGGTGGCCAACATTGGAAAAAATTGCCGACAATTAGTGTCCTTCAGCCTCAAAGTCGACGACACAAAGCTGTCTGAAGTGCAACACTGTTTCTCTGGTCTGCAGAGCGGATATTGTGGTCTCAAACAACTTGTGCTGTCTTTTAACCGACCCGTCGCTCAATGGGACACAAACTATGCCCTCAATTGTCGCGGTTTGCATACATTGAAACTCCAGTTCCCGGTGCAGACAAATCGCCAGTTTATGGTCGACAGTCATCGGTCGGCGCCCCGTCTCCGGCACCTGGAGATGGTGTGCGCGGATGTAGTCATTGATTACGTGATGTCTTTGTTGGCCAAACACCGGAAACTACGGTCAGTTTGCCTGCGGGTCGTGAAAGAGACCTCATTTTCAATGCATTCACTCGGCATAGAATCCGTGCAATCGTTGCGAATACAGAATATTCTGTTTAATTACTTTCAAATTGAATGCGATTCCGGTTTTCTCTATTTCAAACAGTTTTGCTTTCAATTCCAACGTATGTATGGTTTTGTTAATTGCCGTAAAACGAAACGTTTGGTTAAATTAGTGTTTAATTAAATTTGTAAATAATTTGTTAATTTTTATTATTATTTATTTCTTAATTAAGAATAAATTATATAATTGTAAATTATTTTGTAAATTATATCCTAACTTAATGTAACATAACCTTGTTCATATGTGAATATTGTAAGATAATTGTTAAAATCTATTTTTAAATTGTTATTCAATTTGGTTTTTCTTGTATAAAATGTATAATACAATTAAATGTTAATATTTGTGTTTTTGATTTAAAGTTTGCAAAAAATTAATTCAATTTTACAATTAAATTAAAGTATAAAATATGTTTGTTTTCTCAATTTTCGTGGTTTGATTATAATTAAATTACAATAGCAGTTATTTTTCATTTGGATTATTTATAATTAAATTATAAAATACATTTAAATTACAAGTTTATATATTGAATTGTAAATTTAAATTGTAATTTGTAATTGTAAATAATTCTAAAATTACGCAAACAGTATTAATAAGTAATAAGTTATATGGTACTTTTAAAATGTTTACTGTAAATGATTTTTAAAAAAATAGATAGCACATTTTTTTTTATAAAATTACATTAGTATACTGTATTTTTTTAAAATGTTTAGCAATTGATGTTTTGAAATACAATTAAACAAAATATTGTAAATAAATGCAAAAAAGTATTGTTGTCGACGACTATCTTCCCAGTTGTTAATAATACAGTTGTTGTGAACCAAATTGTAAATCAAATCTAATCTCTCGTTAATTGAATGCCAAACTTAAAGCCATTTAGACGTTAATTGGATTGAAATGGACGCCAATATTACATAGTAGAGTGAAATAAATGTAAAAATGATTATTCAATTAATAATAAGTTTATCGCAATTTACTATTTGATAACAATGTATACAGAAATAAGCATAAAAGTTGATGTCATAGATAAGACATAAACTATTTCCATAATTATATCATCATTTTTATGGATATCACTAGAAACTAATTTTCAAAATTATTAATACAACAAAAGTAATATGATAATTATAATAAAAAGTAAGATAGTAAGTTTAAGTATATAAATTAAACATATTCAGCAAGATTAATAAAATATGAAAACAAAATAAAAGTTATACATCAATGACACACAGAATAAAATAAACAAATGTTGCATTGAATATACAAGTAATGAATTGATGTTAGGCTGATGTGTCCGGTGCTTATGGCACTGGTATCTGGGCTGTGCAGATAGTGGTTGTTTACTGTAACAATTGAACAACCAAGCTAACCACACTGCCAAACACCAGTTACCGGTGACAACATATAACTGCCATCACATACATCACAATCACATCCCAATCCCCTTCACACTAACATTTGATGAATGAGCTGATGAACGGACAGACTATCAATTGATTACTATATTTGTTGAAATATTAATGAATAAATGGATAAATAAATCGATTAATCGATGAATGAATAAATGCATTGGAATTTTTGTATTTTATTTATATATTGACAATCAAACAAAACACTTATTATATATTATTTATTATCCAAAAGTGAAGTGAATTTCCGGCCATAATGTTGTAAAATAAAATTTATTTCTTTTCCAAATTTAATATAAAAGCATCAAATTTGAATTACAATAATTTTAACCAAGTTGTGATTTGTTTGTATTTTGTTTTTATGTTTTATATATATTTTATGTCACGAATCGGTTCATTAAATTTACAACCCCCTTCTCTCTCTCTCTCTCCCTTTTCTCTATAATGTAAGCCAAATGAATGCAAATTGTATTTTTACCCCAAATTTTTGAATCAATACTCTATTTATTATTTATATAATGAATTACAAAATAATTTATTATTGAAACAAATTCTTGGAAATTACAACACAAAAACATTTATTATTTAACACTCAAATCCATCGCAAAATGTCATATGATTTCAGTCACAAAATAAATGAATGAATGAAAATTGAAACAAGAATTTAAGCGAAATAAATGACATTTTATTGTTAGGTTTTTTTTATCGCAAAACAAATACCAGAACAAGAAATTCAAACCAAACATACATTGTATGCATAAAATATGAGAAGATTTAGCAAATTATTGAAATCTAATATATTGTGCGATATTTTTATTATTAATGTTATTTATTAATAAAATACGAATCGATATAAAAAATTGATATATCATTGAATATCCAGATCAAGGAATTCGTATAACAAAACAACATATAATAAAATATTAAATCAATAAAAATTAATATAATAAACAGTTATAAATAGATTACAACAATAACGAAAATTATAAATTATATAAATTATAATTAAATATAAAAATTATAATAAAATTAAAATAATGAAGTGATAAGTTATGCGTTGCGATCATCACTGATATATTGCGCTCCAAATAAATGCATTTACAGATGAATATTAAAAACTATTCAAACCATAAAAAGTTTGTGTAAAATGCAGTTTTGGGGCGAAGTTACCAGCGATAGGACGGGTAGGTTATCATCAATGGACACACTCTCCCTCTCTATCGGTATTTTGCCATTGAATTATATTTATAAGACTCTCTTCCTCTGGAAGTGATTGATTGCAAAAGTGTTATTTCGGTGAAAACAGAGACAAATCATTATTTGATTATTAATGTGTTGTATAACAAGAGTGATAATGAATGGGAAAAACAATGACATTAATTTGTATTAACGGTAAAGTGAATTGAATATCGAGATTATAATTACGACCATTGGTAGGGCCTGTAAAAGGATTGTGTCAACACATTATGTGTAACAATCAATACCAATCTCACCATCAGGTGTATGGGTTGGGGAGAGATAGGCAGTAGTGTTCGCCCATCTCTTTCAAAATCTGAAATCAAAATAACACCAAATCTCATGCAAATTATCAAATCAATGGGAAATGTTTTTAAAAAACAACTTAACAGTAATTTCCCAAAAATGATTTCCCATAGGATTAATATGGGGGCAAAAATTGGTGCGATGAATGTGCTGGCTCAAAATTCTTGCATAATATGGTTCAGAATTGGTAATTTCGGAGACATTTTAACGTTTCTAATAGACATTTCATGCACTCAATAAAATGCCAAAACCCGTAACCATATGGAGAAAAATCGATGAGAAATTGTGCGTCAATACAAATCAAATGGGTTTCAAATCAATTAAATTAATTAATTATTGAGATTAATATCCCACTTATGATACATACATATACGACATTATCGGCACAAAAATTAATAACATTCACTTAAAAGCGCATTTAAATAATTTAAATGTTTAGCAAACAAAAAATAATTATCATGTAATTATAACACAACTATAAACTATAACATTTAATTTGCAATGGGATAAAGTGCAGTGCATTTTGCAGTCAATCACAAACATATATCGCAAAGTGTTGGGCAATGAATGAGAGGAATGAATGAGAAATAAATATACAAAGTTTTTTATTAGCTTTTTAGTGGCACAGGGGGTATACGATTACATACAGGGCTGGTGTATGTATTACACGGATACAGGGGTGAGGAGGCGGGAGAGTGTGTGTGTGAGAGAGAGTTGGGATAATTAATACTTATGTTAAGTATTTGGTGGCGAAAAATATGGCAAAAGTTGTTTAGAGAGATTTAATAACACATAAAATATAGTATATTTACGCAACACATAACGAATCGCAACATAACTTATATGGCATTTAAAAAGGCATAGTATTTAATATCAATAGTTTGACAGAAAATAGTTAATCAAGAAATTTAATCGACACAACAAAACGAGACAATTAATGGTATTTTTTCATGTAATAATGTTTCGGAAATAAAACACTTAAAAAATAAATTATTAAATGAATGACTGATTGAGAAAATTAGTTTGAATGCAGAGAAACAAATGTAGTCTTGAATTACAAATATTTTAATTAATTGTATTTTTACGAAATTGAAAACACTATTTATTATACGTGTTTTGGGGGACAAAAATACATCAAAATAAACATATAATGAATAGGAATATACAGATGACAAATATGAGTCAACAAACATGTATATATTATATAACATACCCTACATTGAAATATGATCACCAAGATAAATTGTGGCCAATCTTTACTTTAATGCAGGATGGCAATTGTTAATTTTAAATAGACATATAAAACATAAAAATGTATTTTAAATTTAAATTTCACGATCGTTTCGGACAATGAAATGCACACAAGATATCGCAACACATGAGACATAACAATCACATGAAAACAAAGCTTTAATCAATCAATTGTATGCCAAAGA
>CAJPIZ010004416.1:0-10289 GCA_905368565.1 Medioppia subpectinata
GAAATACCAATACTTTGAGGCGTTATATAACCCGAAAGCATATGAAATACACGCAAATCCGTTGGTTTTATATCGTGTTTATAGTTATAGTAATTCACAAATTGGGATAATATAGGGATTGATGTCAAACATAATATAGCGACTGAACACTGGATTCTAATACCTGTATAATATGTAAAGTCTCCTAAAAATAAGTAAAAAGTTTCGGACTTTTCTGTCAATAATAATAGTAATAGATATCGACAAAACATATGCAACAATACAATTGTGACGACTATTGGGTTATGAAATGAGTGTCTGTTTTGTGAAAGCATTGGATATAATGAGAGACCAATGCTATAGAGATGACTGCCCGCCGATCGCACCCTCACAGACGGTGCCAACACTTTGTTTACATCAATTGTATTCATTGCAATTAAGCAACAATTATATTGTGAGCAATGGATTGTATTGTAAATTAAAAATATACATTTGTTACTAAATTTTAAATTATTTTTAACAGTTAAAATTAACTCAGTAAATTTACTTTAGTTTATGTACAGCACAAATATAGTAAATACATGACTCTCTAAATAAAAGTGACTTTATTTGGAAATATAATTTTATTTACTTTAACAACGGTGTTTGTTTTGTTTTACAATTAAATAAATAATTTAATATACATGTAATTTAATTTATACACTTTATATGAATTACTAAAATTGTACTTACAAAATGTGTGCAACTTATTATCTAAAGTAAATAACATTAATATAAAGTAAATTGCATATCATTATGCTATTTTACATTCTGTAATAATAACTACACTGTTTAAATAAAAATAATTTATATTTTAAACATCTATAATATTTTTGTTGTATATTTTATAATAATTATTTGAGTAATGACCTTTTTATATTTCCATTTAATAGATAAACATTATTAAATATAAATAATACTTTGTTAACTTTTTGAATAATAAAATAATTTAAATAGCAAACATATAATAATAACTAAAATATAAATTTGTTTTTTACAAAAATGATAAATATAAGTCCATTTCATTATTGCATTAAATAATAACAAAGTGGACTATTAAAATAGAAATAAATTACACAAACAAAAACATTAACAATATAATTTAACTATATTATAAAAAGTAATTGACTTAAATTAAAAATAATAGAAACATATAACAAATATTTTACAATAACAAACCTAACTTTTGCAAATGTACTTTACAGTTAAGTCCAAACAAATACATAATTTTCTATTGATTATACTGTATATTGTATATTGTTATACCATTATTATACTGTATATTGTTATCTATATTAATAAAACAGATAACTAAACGCATTGTTAATCTAATACTAATTTATTGATAACTTCGGTCTCTCGTCCGACATATCTATTTGCGATAATATTATTAATAGTGTAAATGTGTTTCACTTATTATTATGTAAACCTTGATTTCAATTCAATTTAAACATACAATAGATTAACAATAACTAAATACAGGTAAAGCTACATGTAAATGATGATGATATTAAAAATAACTGCTGATAAAAAGTTGTATTATTTCACATTGAACATGGTCAACTGACCGAAAATTGTATAGCGATGGTGTAATGAAAAATTGATTTAGCAAATTATGGCGAAATATGTCTTTTAAGTAGAAATTGTAAAAACTTTTCGTATATAAACTAACGGAAAATTAATTTTTAATGTATTTATTGTTTTAGTATTTTATTAATAAATTTAATATAAAAATGATTAAAACTTTGATCTTAGTAGCGGTTGTGTCGGTCTATGTATGCGATGCCGACGTAGGGATTGATTGGCGACAAAAGGGAGTTGTATTACCCGTTAAGAAACAGGTAAAGTATATATAAATCAATGTGAATCGGAATTTTAAATTGCATAAATCTTGTTATACCGTACATTATACTGTATACATTTATTATTTGTAATTAACCTAGGACAAATGTCTAAGTGCCGGCACTATTAACGTGTTGGATATGATTAGCGCCTATCGGACTATTAGGGACAAGAAGAAGTTAGAGTCAATGAGTGCACAGGAATTGTTTGATTGCAGTTCAGTATAACATTCATTATATTATAATATTATAGTATTATATTATAATATTAACAATTGTTAATTACAATTTAATCACAACTGACTCGTATATAAATATACATTTTTAGACCCCGGTTGGTGTATATGTAACACAACTATCAACGCCTATCAGGCATTCACTTCAATTCGCGAAAAAATGCCGGCCATAGAGACCGAGTCTGAGCACCCGTTTACCGGTCAGTGCGACCACCGGTGCGATAGAGAGGTCATCAAAAAATTTGGATTCAAATTCAGTTCATATAATGTTTACGATCCGACAAAACCGGAAGATTGCAAGAAATATTTTGACGATTACCTAAAACGGGAACCATTTGTTGTGTACATTAAGTCCGATTGCAATGCATTTCAAACCTATTCCGGCGATGTGTTGGACACCGAAGAGGACACTAAAAATAAACCACTCGATCACAGCCTCCTTCTGGTGGGCGATGGCTATGGATATACAAAGGATGGCAAAGAAGTTGAGTATTGGTTGGCGAGGAATAGGTATTTCATAATCAATCAAATTGTGTGATTTATGCCATAATTATTTGTATAATAATTATTATAGTTATGGCGAGAATTGGGGCGAAAAGGGTTACATCCGTTTGGAAAAAGGCAAAAACATTTGTGGTTTTGGATTGGGATATATCGTTATAGGAAATTAAATTATCAATTCCAAAAATGTAATAATGACATAAAATAATAGAATAAATTTTATTGTCCTTTGAATTTTAATAAATATTTTGAATAATTTGAAAAATATTTTATTTAAGAATTATTGTCAAAACAGGTATAAAATTATAAAACATTTTAATTATACATTACGAATTTGATAAAATGTTGTATGGATCTTAACATGGTAAATTTATACATAATATGTATTTTATGATTTTTATAACAACTAGATTATTTTCATAATCATAATAATTCATATAAGAAAACTAAAGTTAATCTAATTATATGAAACTCGGTTTCAAGTGTCTATCAATGAGAATTTAAATATTAAAACTGTTTTCATATTTCTATCAATAAAGAGTCACTCGATTATCTCAGCTCTTTAATTTACCCAGTATCGTTTATAAATAACAGTATTTTATCAATTATAGCAAAATAAACTGTTTTAATACTTTTTAATCACAACATTTTGTGACTGCGATTGATATTTAGCGCAATGTTTAGTCCATATGTGACACAAATAAACCCGATTCCTATACCGGGACCAGAGGTGCGGACATTTGGCCCACAGAGTGGTCAACACTCGGGACGCCATCACAACCGATACGCCAAACCAGAAGCTAATTAAACTGGCGATGAATGACACAAACTCTTCAAACACTACTTTCGGGGAATGACGGTATCGGACATCCGGCTGTTGGGGCGGATACACAGCCAACTTAAAGCCGTCGGACTGGGAATTCAGCTTATTTTTCATAACCCTATAGTACTCGATATAACACTGGGCTTTAGTGCCGCACAGGCGTCGGCACCGGTCGCCTATCCGGGCGTCCACTGTATAGTTAACCGCAAAATACGTGTCCAGTATTTCAACCATACGGTCATTACTTCGTAGATTGTAAGTCAGGTAATGGGCGGGCCATCCCATGTACTCCCGACTCAGTGCCCGCACTCGACACCGGGCTATACAGTTATAGCGGGATTGATAGCCCTGAGCGCCGGCCACTTTATAGTCGCGGCAATCGGTTTCATACGGCGCCGGCAGTGAGTGGACAGTAGTCTTGTCGTACTCGGCGTACTGATAGACCGATTGGTCGGTTAAACGCTTGAACTCAACCGATTGGTGCCGGAAAAAGTTGACCACCGGTTCCCCTCTCGAGTGTACAATGAGATTCACTTTAGGCACCGATTGGCCAATTGCTATGAAAACCACTTCCGCTAAATAGTCGTTGAAATTCATGTTATTTCCGACAATATATGGCCGTTTGTGAGCCCACTGGCCATCACTCGCTTCGGACAAAAAGGTAAAACATGATCGAAAATAGTCCAACGATTGCCGTACGGGTGACACAGTCTCGCACTTTACGTACTTATCGCCGGCGCCGACATTACTGTCAACTCCTATCGGCGCCAATACTACACATGAGTTGTTGAATATCTCATCGGCGGTAAGAAGTGATAGGAATTGCTGTCTTATCGTAAGGCTATTAATATACGTGTTAATAGATGTGCTGTTTTTGGTCACATCCGGCGCCACTCCGGGCCGTAACAGGTATTTCTTGTCAATACACACAGTGATTGCCGGCATCGATATGTGATACGAGTGCTCGTACTGTACGGCTGTAATTGTTTGGTAGGAGAAATATATTTGGCATATTTTGTACATTTGATACAAACAAGTAGTTAAACACAAACCGTAAAACACAACATTTACATAATGTTTGTATGCAAAATTAGCTCTAGATCTAATTAGTTGTTTTATAACATTACATCTATTTTGCATTAATTGAATTACAATACAGAATATTCTCGAAAAGTTCATTGTTATATAAATTAAATAAGTCAATATATGGGACGATATTTTGTGTTATATTTAGCAATAATGTTTTTTGTAAAATATAACAATGTATTAATTTATTGGGAACCAACACATATGGTTAGGACAAGTAGGCGCAAACCTTTGTACCGATAACACTGTTAATAATAATTATTAAAAATAATAACGTCATGGTAAATCAATTATCATGTGTTTCGCAACAGTTTATATTAATATTTTTATTGATTTCGCATAACATTTATATATCTATCAATATTGTTATTTCTATTACCACATTATGTTTGATAAAAAATAATAACAATACATTTATATTATTCATTTAAATATTTTTATTTCATTTTACATGCTAAAACAGTTATTGTTTATCAAATATTCATCATAAAGGCTTTAACATTTGAATATGAATATCAATATTTTATTCACTTTCAATTGTGTTCAACATTATTTTGTAATAAATGTCATTTTTTACAAAAATATTATTTTTTATGATTTATTATTAATAACTAATATTGTTATGGAGATGTATGGACCGGTATTGATCTTGTTAAATTTAGAATCTATAGTATACTTGTTGTTTATGCAAATATGATTAATGATAAAAATATTTAAAATAGCAAAACATGTTATTTAAATTATATAAAATAAAATAAAATGTCTATCATGGTAAATATTTATCGGGTAATATTTATGTCGTTGTGTTTAATGATATGCTTATATCAAATGTACAAAATATGTCAGCTATATTTTGCATTCCCGGTCAGCACCTCGGTCAGTTACGGCAGTCACGCACACATATCACTACCAGCCATAACACTATGTATTGACAAAAAGTACATAGTCAAACCTGAATACATGGTAAATTTTAACAATTCCCACGATATATACGACTACCTAAACAACTATACAATTAAACAACAATTTAATCTGTTATTCAACGCCCACCACGTGTTTAACGATACTTGTCTAGTATTTAGACCCATTGTATACATCAATAATAATAACAACTCTACAGACAATTACTATAATAATGAACACTACGTAAAGTGCCGTACGATAGCGCCGGTACGCCAGTCCATAGACTATCGTCGGGTGTGTTTCACATACCTATCACAACATGACAGCCAGTCTACGGACTACCGTCGCTATGTGATCGACAATAAACTCGATTCGTATGATTATTTAATGGAAATGTTTTACGTGGAGATCAGAAAAACAATATCAAATGTACAGCTCATTGTACACGCGGGAGGGGAACGGGTGCTGAACTATGGCAAACATCGGGCCATAAAACTCAAATACAACCCCGATGTGTACGAGTACGTCGAGTACGAGAAAGTAATGGTACACTCACTGCCGGCCCCGTATGACACCCGGTGTGTGGACTACCGACAGGGCCCGACTGGCCATCAGTCCCGTTACGAATGCGTTGCCGAGTGTCGGATACGACGGCTGAGAAGGGCTCTTAATGGATGGCCCGGTAATTATCTAACTGATGACTACGGGAGCGATGGCCGTATCGTATTGGACAAAAACCGCACTCTGGATGCCCTGATTGGCGCCCAGTGTAGGGTTCTGTGCGGCACCAGCACCGAGTGCTACACCGAGTATTATAATTGCCGTAAAAGTCATTATGATTACGGCAATGATGGGACGTGGGGTTACCCGGTGTCGGTATACCCGCCGCCCCGACCCGAACTCGTTTACCGCAATTCACCCAAAATGTCATTCGAAGAGTTTGTCTCATTTGCCGGCAGTTTAATTAGCTTTTGGTTTGGTTTTGATGTTATTATGTTAACTAAAATTGGGTCCATAATTGTCAAAATATATACCAGGGTAATTGTTTGATGCCATATAATTTTATTTCTAAATAGGAAAATGCAAGCAAGTTCATTTGTTGACTGATCCAAATAATCCAATTGAGACAGTATTTCAGTATATGAAGTGACTTTTAAAATAAAATTTTTTTGTCTATAAATGAGTGATTATTATTTGTTATAATATTTTTTAATTGACAACATTTAATTTGTCAAAATAATTATTATTATTGTAATTGCAAGTAAATTACTAGATAAATAAACTGAAATATAAAAGTGTTCACCATAAATAATGTATAACATTGACTCTGATTTTATTATTTTAACAATAACATTTTTAATTTATGTCATAAACAGAATATTCTTTTAGATAATAATTCCTAACATACATAATGCATTCCATGTCAGTTATCTTAATAATATAACAAAATAATAACAAAAAATGAGAAATGTTAAATCATGCTAAACAGGCAATTGGCATTTTTAAATGCCGCATTTATAAGTACAAAATAAAAGTACGTTTTGTAGATTAACACATAATTAATTATGTCGGTAAAAAACATGATTAATAATAATTATAAAGACAAATACCGAGAATCGTTTACTCTTACGTGAAAACAAGTTTAATCGTAATCAATATAAATTAAATGTTTTATAATAAATGTTTGTACAGAACGTACCGAATATTTTATGTCTATATCCTTACAGTGTTTTGGTTCACAGGTATATAAATCATTTTACATTTATAGATACTGTTGGACATCCTATCAGGCGATACCGGATTAATTTACGACCACAATTGTTTGCCGATTCGCAAGCAATCCCCCCAATTCCTTTCACTTTTAATATCACACATTCTGTTGCCAACCACAATTCCCATTGACCTTAACATCTAGTTAATATTTATTTTTAATTATTATTCGCTAATAAGCAATTTAAGAAAATCTTTAATAATATATTAATTTTTATATTTTATGATTTAATTATTTAAAAATTGTTTTTCATAACAAATATTTACAAATTTTTATGAATTGCTGGAAAACAATAAAGCAATAAAAACATTGTTACAAATAATACGCTGATAACTAGAAATACACACAAAAACTTATATAATAAGACGATTTCTGTCAAAACATTTTTTATTAATCCATAGTTATATGATTTAAAAAACACTCCACTATTAATATACTATTAGTTATGCATTTATTCATTATTAGTACACTATTGGCGGTGCCTATAGTGTACGGCAACGATATATCTGGTAAATTAATTCGCAATTATTATTATTTAATTAGCTAACCTTATTTTGTTAGTAGTTTTCGTTTATATATTTTAACTAATTAATGCATTATAACAATTATCATGTTTAAATATTAACTATTTTAATATTCCTAATTAAATCTAGATTTCCGGTGCGGCGATTGGCAGCTATTGGGCGGACAAAAGTGTTACAAAGTATTAGAGGGACCGGCGGTCAGTGAGGCGGAGGCGTTGGCCGCGTGTGTGGGCGCCGATGAGCCCC
Organism: Medioppia subpectinata; assembly: GCA_905368565.1. NCBI lineage: Eukaryota > Metazoa > Arthropoda > Arachnida > Sarcoptiformes > Oppiidae > Medioppia > Medioppia subpectinata. The sequence goes on from CAJPIZ010004416.1 coordinate 7,950, forward strand.
CACCGGAAGCCTCGAAAGCTGCCAAAGGGGTCGATGGCGAGGACACGGATACACCGGCCGTCTATCAACCAACAGTACTTACCATCAAATCGCGTACACAACACGACTATGTATTGGACTACTTGCGAAACGTGGTAAAACTCAAGGGACAGGTATGGCTGGGCGCCGGCAGGAATTCGGACTCCGGTAGGTTTGAGTGGTCGGACGGCACTGGGATTCTCTACGACCGGTGGGCAGAGAATCGGCCCTCCAATGAGCGCAAATCGGATTGCGTTCAATTGGACCCAAAGTCGGGCAACTGGACAGACGTCCGGTGCGATCGCACCGCTCGGGTGGTGTGCGAGAGGACACAGTTCTGGACATTTCCAGACCTCCAGCGCTCGTACTTTGACTTACGACAGGTGTTGGAGTTCAGGGCCGACGAGTTGACCGACCAGTTGGGGGCGCACGAGGAGGTGCTCCGGGCGCTGGACGACCGCCTCTACACACTTGACGACCGGGTGAAAAGCCTTAAATCGCAACTAGATCAGTTTAGGACAGATTTTGGTGGGTATGTCAACGAAAGCCTGTCCCGAGTGGTGGCCAATCATCAGACACTGGCCACACAAGTCAAGACCATTGGCCAGACGGCTGACCGGTTGGGCGAAGCCGTGTATCAGTTGCACACCGAGTGTTCAGAGGGCTGTTCGGGAGGCGGAGGGGGCGGCGATTTAGAGGCCCTGCGCCGGGAGCTGTTGGCCGAGATTGAGAGCAGGTATAGCCAATTGGACGCCGACCTGAAGGGTGTTGTGGCCGACGCCCAGATCACTCGCAACCGTCAGTTGCAGATCAAGCAAAATAATAAGTGGAAAACTTTGGGTTACGTTCACTAACTGTAATCGTTGTATCCTATTATTTATAAGCAAATAAATTGTATTTACATTATGGCAATGATTTTCCCATGTTAATTGTAATGGATTTATTGCACCTACCTCTCCGCCAGTGCCCGTTAATGTTGATGTTTATATTGTTTGATTTATTATACTGCTTTGATGGCACAATAGCTTTAATTTCTACTTGTTGTAAAATACTTTAACTCGTTTCTGTGGAATAGTTTATTACTTACTGAATGTTATTTATTAATAAATATAAATATGGTGATTCAGATATTAATATACTGTATAACCTTTATAATAGTAATGACATAAATGAGAGAGAGAGAGAGAGAGAGAGAGAGAGAGAGAGAGAGAGAATTTAATGTTGACTTCCACAAAATAATATGAATAAACTGATTGACAAAGCAATAATCTGGAATTTAAGATAAATTATTTCGTTAGTTCTATAAACTTCTAAAATAGTAATTATATTAGCAACAGTAAAGTAATAATTAAAATTTAACTAGATATAAATGTATATATTTATATACACTTACTTCATAACCACGTAACTCATTTATAATAAATAATGTCCAACAATAAAACCCGATCTCATTTTTGCCAATTCGCTCAATGAATACTGATATCTAAATTAATAAATAATTACTGTATATTTGCATTAACAAACCTGGTAATAATTTTTAAATACCTTATGTTTTATTTGCAAACCCATGGTAGAATTTTTAGCATACAATGAATTTAATAAAATGTATGTAAATTTAGTTTCATTATAAAGAACCGATGAAATGTAAATCCATATAAACATTGAAAACATTACGGTAATAAAAGTGGAAATGAAAAATGCCCTGATTATTGCGCTATCATAATTACCAAACATAATACAATAAGCCAGAGTACTGACATTTACAGTATTGCCATTCCATGTAAATAACATTGATTTACACCAGTAATTATTGTTGTATTCAGCAATTTCCATGTATATCATGGTTAATTTATCAATTAATTTTACAACGTTAAGCCCATGGTTAATTTTGTCAGGTTCATTTAAAAATAATTTAAATAATTTGTTTAAAATGTTAATATTATGTGTTAAATAGTAGGCAATTACATAATAATAAACTAATTGATAGATGATAATATTACAGATATAGTAGCATGCTAAATCAGTGTATAGTGCTAGTGGTATACCAATTAAAATAAAATTAGCCAGATCAAATTCTTGCCAATATAGTACCATTAAGAATATGTGTAAAAATAGCACAGAATTAATGATAGCTATGTTACCGATCCTGTGGAAATTCTTGAATATTTTGCACATTTTATATACAGTTTGTCTGTCAGTAATGCCCAGAGTTTTTGGGGCTATTTTGCCCGAAATCATGGCAAACAAGTTCATGTCTGTCGGTTTAATACCATGTTTATAATTATAGCGATTTAGTATTAAACACGCTAAACATGTTACCGA
>CAJPIZ010004417.1:0-10289 GCA_905368565.1 Medioppia subpectinata
TGTCAATGTCTCCAACAAACAGTTCTGGGAGACAGTCATCTGGTTTCAGATCTCATCTCAATCTCAACTTTTATCCAACCAATACATCTCCCATAACATCGCCAACAGTGGGATCAACGAAGTCAGTGAATCAGTCCAGAGATGACATGAGTCCATATATACCGATGAGTCCCGTCGGCTCTGTTGAGACCGAAAGTCTAAACTCGAGCCGTCGATCCAGTGGTTTAGATAAGCATTTAAATACTGAGACTTCTTCAGACTATATACCAATGATGTCGAGTCAAGAGATTAAGTCAATGACTAGTGAAGAATACCTAAATATGGCACCACTTTCCGAATCATTGCCCAAAATAGACGGCTCTTTACATCACAACAGTCTAATCAAAGAGGAGTTCCATTTGGAAAAAGTGAAATCGTATTTCTCTCCGTCGGATCAAAACGATTCGATGGATTACATGCCTCCACCCGTTCGCGCCTACAGTATCGGTAGTCGACCTCAACTCCAACACAAACCCTTCATGAAAGTGAGTTCACTATCGAAACAGTTGTTATCCAAATCTGGGACTCAAACACCAGAAGAAGAGGAAACACGAATTCGAGCCTTTTCTATGGGAAGTCATTCAAACACACGGGAGATGAGAGTCGCGGCTAAGAAGCAGGCGATGATTGAGGCACAGATCGGCGGTCCCACCGCTCCCATAGAGGAAGTGACTCGCAATTCAAACAAGTCGTCGAGTGCTCCCATCCTATCCCCGGCTCAGCCCCGAAAGCGCAGCGCAACCGTCGGCTGTCGACCCGTTATCAACAAATCTACGCTCAATACAGACAGGAGTGACACCGACTTAATGGAAATCGATTACTCAAAGTCTATTCAATCCAAACAACTTAAGGATAGGCTCGAAGACAGGATTAAGCGCTCGTCCATTGGCCACAGACAGCGTTCTAACTCACGCTCTTCAACGTCCTCATCGGGAATCGGGTCCGGAAGTACGACATCGCCGTCAATCACTTCATCGATGAGCGAATTGACCGATAAAAAGCGTGAAATGCTGTCAACATATGAAGCGAATGCGAGCGCCGGAAGCACTCGAGCTCTGCATTTGGCGGCCAAAGACGGAAATACTGAATACTTACACGTTTTGACAACAAATCCAAATCAAGAAACAAAACTGCCCTCAAGTCACAGACCAACTGCAGGCCAACCAGTTTCACACCAGAACCCAACAGTTCCTCCATTTTCTTCATTACATTCTTCTGTGTATTTACCGCAAAGTCATAGCAAATCATTGCCAACAAATCAGACAAATATCACAAAAAGCGAATCATTTGCTCAAAAAATTAATGAATCCGAAGAAATGAATGAATCAAAACCAAGGAAGAAGTTGAACGACGACAACGATTGCGGAGATTATGTCTGTTTAGACATGAGATCGACTTCACATGTGCCTCAAAATACTGTCAAACCATCACAAGTATTAGAAGACATGTCATCACCGATTGAGAACCAAAGTGTGCCAAACAATGAGTCGTTCGACAAATCCAATGATTTTGTTTCCATCAATCGATTCAAAACTATTCCACAAAACAATCAAAATATAACTAACAATATCGCAGACATAGGTGTGGCCACTGAACCGCTTCCAGTAGTTGCCAACACTGACAGTGAGCATCAAACGGGTGACCAAACACTAGGTCTCAGGAATGCAGACAAACATAGTTTACACACAAAGAAATGTACGACAAATCACTTGACTATCACTCCAAACGAATCGATAGTAACGACAAGTGTTGTCGACAAATGCAGTCCAGAAAACATGTCGTTGGGCTCCACTTCCCGGCGGTCGTCCTCTTCGTCGGAGAAGGAGCTCAACTATGCGTCACTTGATTTGGCGCCCGTCTCTTCGGCCATCACTAGCCCTCTCAATGGTGCGCCCATAGACTCAATGGTAGACGAGTACACGACTAAGTGTTTGCCAAACAAATGTGGGCCACAATTGACAGTGAGTTGTGTGTCGACCGCAACGACCACCTCATCGTCGTGTTCGACGCCAACACCGATGGCAGCGATGATGACGTGTTGTGGAAGTGAAGAACTCATCTTCAATGGTAGCGATGATTCCAATCCATTATCGTATGCGAAGATCGACTTCAGTATTGCCAATAAAAAGATCGCAAAGTCATAGATGTGTTGATGAAAGTGAGGCCAAAAACGAGTGGAACCGGTGTCTAGTCTTTGAAGAACTTGCGCTCATTTAATCGATTTTAACCACTTTTTCATTTATTGATAGATTTTATTATCTGTTATTAAGACTCGAATTGTTATCCAAAAAATAAACTTGTTTTTTGGGAATGCATTCAGTCATTGAGTTTCTATATTAAGTCAATTCAGAGAAATATATTATTTCATTGTTATAACAATTATTGTTAATTACATTTCAAATCAATTGTATATAAATTTATACATAACTATACTCTAAGTATTTGTAATCTATTTATATAAATATCAATAAAACTGTTTTACTTTTCATTTACAAAAACAAATACACAAAATATTTCAAATAATGTATCGATTGATGAATCCTTTGGTTTTGTTTAATAAAAATATGGATTTTATTTCATTTCAATTTGTCATAAATGGTTGACTGCATGACAAACACAGCGCTCATCACACTTACCGCTAATCATCGCTATTGCGGACAGATGTGATCATTAGGTTCAACCAATCAGGCAATTGTGTCACAACTATCTGTATAATCGCTTTTTGGTCACAAAGAATGTGAGCGAAGATATGAGACAAACCCAGAGAGGAATGAATGTGACATAAAGTGGCAAATGTTTCATATATTCAAGTCTTGAACACAACAGCACTTCAAACGCCAATTTGGATAAAACACATGTCAGACAATACAGACGTTTACTCAGTCCTCGCGAAGACATGGAATCAGAGAGAATGGATCTCGAGTTGGGTCTCGAGTTACGGATCCATTTCATGGCAACCATTACTGTCATCACAACATCCAAGACATACATCGGAGTGAAGATCACAAACCAATTCCTAATACATGATAACAATGATTGTCAACATTTGCATCACATCCACAGTTCATACAAACCATTCAGACTTGTTGTCCACTTTCAGTGCAATCAACACAACCAGTAATGCAAACGACAGGAGAGTAAACAGTGATCTGTGAATTACACTCATTGTCACCAACAGCTGATCCAATCATGCATTCAATTGTGTTTGTAATCAACACTTAATTGTCGTTCACTTCAAAACATTAAATGTTTTGTCAAAATGTTTACAAAAATAACGTTTGAAAGCATTTCTCGACTACGGTTGAAAAAATTCCCGGAATATAATAAATATTCCCAATTGGGAATATTCCCAGTGGGAATATTCCCGGAACGTTCCCACCCAAAAAGCTCACTCACCAGATGGCGCCAGTAGTAAAGTGTGTCGACATGTCCACTTTCAGTGCAATCAACACAACCAGTAATGCAAACGACAGGAGAGTAAACAGTGATCTGTGAATTACACTCATTGTCACCAACAGCTGATCCAATCATGCATTCAATTGTGTTTGTAATCAGATTTCGTATGGGGTCTTCCACTAGTGTTTTGTCATGCGCGAAATTTAGTACTGTTTATACTACACTGCTACTGGGGGTTACATTGGGGGTTCAATTCTGCCCCCAATTTTAGGGGCAAGCAGTAGTATAAACAGTACTAAATTTCGCGCATGACAAAACACTAGTGGAAGACCCCATACGAAATCTGTTTGTAATCAACACTTAATTGTCGTTCACTTCAAGTCTTCAAAACATTTAATGTTTTGTCAAAATGTTTCCAAAAATAACGTTTGAAAGCATTTCTCGACACAAATGTTGTGTGAATTGAATGACAACAAGAAGTGAAGGCAAGAGAAGTGACCACAAGAGTAGAAGAATGGCAGAGAATATCTTCCTCTTTGTTCCCAATGTGATTGGTTTCGCACGAGTGGTGTTGGCGTTGATGTCCTTTTATGTGATGTCTTCGCGCTATGTCTTAGCGACCGTATTGTACGGCAGTTCCGCTCTATTGGACGCCTTCGACGGTATGGCCGCCCGAAGACTCAACCAATCGACCAAATTTGGGGCCGTTTTGGACCAATTGACTGATCGTTGCGCCACAATGTGTCTCATTATGGTAGGACACGACCCATCACTTGATCCATCACTAAACCACTGCTCTTTCAAATTAATTGTTACTAAATTAGTCAATCTTTTTAGAAGTGATTTAATAACTAATTTAGTATAAAATACAAAACAAATGCTTTCAATAATAACTAATCCATTGTTTTCTTAATTTTTGCCCACATTTTGTTTGTCTCTCAGGTTTTGTCGACTTTTTATCCAAAATATATGTTTTTATTTCAATTGTCGCTAATTATAGACATCGCCGGCCATTGGATTCACAGTCAGACGAGTCTAATGTTAGGCAAAACGAGCCATAAGTCCATCGATTTAAACGAGAATCCGATTATGCGTTTGTATTACACATCAAGACCTCTACTCTTCTTCATGTGTGCGGGAAATGAGTTGTTTTATTCATCTCTTTATTTCCTTCACTTCACAAACGGACCCTTCGGTGAGTGGTTGACACCAAACGACAATTGATGGCTAAATAATGTTATAAATTACAGTTACGATACTTAACATACATTTGATACCACTGTTGGCGTGGGTTTCGGCGCCCATCGCTGTAGTCAAGGCGTTGATCAGTTGTTTGCATGCATTCATTGCAGCCATCAATCTGTCAATCATTGATGTGAACGAAAGACAATCGGCGGCACAAATAAGTGCCAAAAAAGATTAATCAATGAATCAATATTTTGGTCTAAAATTTATATTTTTATTTATTGTGCCAAAGAGTTGAATGGTTTGGTTTGTAATCTAATCTATAATTTAAGTTTTAGTTTAGTTGAGCCGTCAGTTTTGGCAATTTATCCTATTTTAACAGAAAGTCATTTAAATTCAGTTGAATTTCAACGAAGATATAAATTATTATCAAAAATGATTAATAAATACAGTAATAAATACTTGAATTAGTAATAGAAATGCAGTAAATTGTAGTCAAATATATATACAATCATAAAAATGTAACTTAAGTTATATTAAAGTTAAATGTTTTGTGTGTAATAACATTGGAAATAATGTTTAATGAGTATTACATTAATTATAATATGATTATAAGTAAAAACAACAGATAATAGGATTTAAAGGAATGATTGCTTTCAAAGAATTAACGAATGACTAGATTTTGAGGAAACAAATCAAAATTATTGCATAGTTTGTAATGCTTTTAAAATCACTAATTGTAAGAATAAATGTTTTAACGATTACTACATAATAAGTGAAATCAATTTAGTAGACGAACATAACTGAGAGGAAACAATCCCCGTCTATGGGGTTGTCCTTCAATTATGCCTTCCATCCAATCCTGATCTGCGGTCACGTCATTGATCTCAACGATGATCTCTCCCTCTTTGAACGCTAACTCGTCCTCTCTGTCCGGTTCGCAGTCATAGCGCGCTTCCCATCGTCTTTGCCGTAAGCCATCATTTCTCTAATCAAAACCATTGCAAATCAGTTATACTGTAAATGTAATCAATGAATGGCATACCTTTCGTGGCGGAGGAACTGGCATTGGATGCGAACGATTGCCACAGTTTTCCAGTTCGGACAACAAAGAAGGCAAGCTTTCTATCGACTGTCCATTACTTAGTCTATTGGTTTGAGGTGTGGGTGGGGGCGGACACCGCGGTCTGTGAATACTGGCGAACACTTGAGGACTTTTATTGTCGGTAACGAATACGGAAACTGATTGTGGGTTTGTTTTGATGTGTGAAATGGATTTGTTTTCATATGTGTTGTTATCATTAGAGTAATCGACCGAACAGTTTCGCCAATGATTTTGTGCCACAGATTTGAATATTATTCCTGAATCGGAAGAAGTTCTGTTGTGATCTTTGGCTAAAGTACTGCTATTACTGCCATTACTGCCACTGCTGTCATCGTCTTTAAGAGGAGGAACGGGTGCCGAACGCTTCTTAACACTATTCCTGAATTGAGCGTTCATTGCGTTCGGAGTTTTCATGTTTGGGTGTTTGAAGCTATCGCTTGATTTACTTGAAGGCGATTCGCTTCCGACAACACTCGACGGTCGCGAACGCCTCTCCATTGGCATCGGATGCGAATGACTTCCCGTTTGCTATCATTCAAACCATTCGTACAATCATTACAATTAACACATTGAAAATATAATCTAAAGAAACTTTCTTAAGGAGGGGGAGAGAGAAAGAAAGAAAGAAAGAAAGAAAGAAAGAGAGAGAGAGAGAGAGAGAGAGAGCAGTACCGGAACAAATGGTAAGCGTTCGTAAGAATATAAATGTCTATAATCTTCAGAAGACATGTAACGCTTATATATGGGGCGCGAATGTTGGCCACCGTTAGTATACTGATTGTTACCATTTAATAACCAATCAGATGAATGAATTCCAGGTTTAATTAACTAATAGTTGCATCGATAGTGAAATGTATAGAAAATAATTGAAATTGAAATGAGTTGTAAAGAAAAGTACTGTAACGAGGAATCAGATAATGCATTCAAACTTTGATTGCCTGCAAAACGCATATTAATATACCTAAAGTAACTCTAATGTAATTTGATAAGACATTTACTTCTTACCGACACACATAACACACTACAAGTAATTTCATTAGGCACTAGGCTTTACGATAGCAATGTATGGTTTGTCGGTATGAAAGTTAAGTCAAATATTGTCTAACGTTACGAGAATTTAGATAAAGAATTTGCAGAAAATCAAGAGTTAAAGCAATCATCTGATAGATCGCAAGTGTCAACAGAAGTGGGTTTTAGTGATTGTCTGCAATACTGTACACACATTTGTGCAAAACCTATCCAAGTTTGCAGGCATTCTTCATAACCCAATTCATGTACAATATATGCTTTCAAGTGATAAAGAATTACAGAATTACCTTATCATCGGCGATGTCCTCATCACTAAAATCAGTCGATGGGTCTTCAGAGGGATGTAAACTTGTATCCAGACATACATTTTCAAACAAACTTTTCTTATTGAGAGCCGCACTCTCCAACTGTAATGAGATTAGAGGTTAATTACACGCAAAACATTCAATTCAAGTTTAGTTAACAATACCAGTTCTATAAGCCGATGGTTCTGGCGATCTTTGGCCAAATCAAGTGGTGTTTTGTGTTCACTATTCTTAATAGTGATGTCAGCATTGGATCGAAGCAAGAGTTTCATGCATTCACTCTTATCATAGAGAACACAGTAATGGAGACCTGTATTGCCGTCTCTGTCCACACAATTCAGATTTAAACTGTTCTGAATGAGAAAATCAACGATATGTAGAGACATGCCGTCCTCCTGAGCGATGGCGTAGTGAAGACTTGTCTCCTGATTGGTGCTGACGGGCAAAACACAGGTAAGGTCTGCTCCCTCTGCGAATGCCTGCAAGAGTTGATGCAAATGACGCGAAAAGACAGCGTCTTCGAGCTCTGAACGAAGTTCTGTCTCATCACTACACGATCTGATTATATATTTCTTGTCCTTATATTTTGTGCGAATGAATTCGTTTCGCATATCCATAGAACTGGTGGCCGTCGGCTTCAGAGTCGGGTTAAGCGTCGCTTCCATTATATCGTTGAAACCCGTATTACTCATCATTCGCGCCAAAAGCAGTTGAGAGGTCCCGATGTTGTCCAGAGTGAGCGATTGGATTCGGGAGACATGGACTCCCATTTCCCGGTGTATTCCCGAACACTCAATACACTAAACAAGTCATTTCAAAATAACTAAATTGGGTTAAGAGTAGAGATAATAATAAAAGTGAACAAACAGTGAGAACTCCGAAGTTGGTGGAGAGCCAGGTCGGGTCTTTGGCAGAATTACAATCAACGCAACGGTCATTACCGGGAAGTCTCTGCACTTCATGGATAATAGATTGTTGTAATTCTCTAAGACTTTGGTTTTCATAACTTTGACAGTTTTGGTCGTTTAAAGCTAACGATTGGTTATTATTATCGAATTCTTTCTTAAGAGCGCCTTCTTTGCAATTGACGAGAACTGAAGTCCAGGCCTCGGTCTCCGTCTCGTCTTCGGTCTGGAAGTGATACGTCCTGTTATACGATATCAAATCGAATGACTTCTTGTCGTCGGGAACCGCTTTGATTTGAACGGTTAAGAGATTGAGTTTTGTCGGAGACTTGGATTCGTCCGAATGATAGATGTAAAGGAAGCCGTCCCTGACCTCACATTTGCGCTTTTGCCACACTTTGACCCGCATTTTGCCCTCAGATTTCTTAAGTAAATGTCCAGCTTTTGAGAAGCCATACGTCTTATTGCCCTGCATTTGATGCAAACTATAACCCATGAGATTAGAGCTGTCTTTGCGTTCATGAGTGGACGCATTACTGGTCGTCGAGTTTTGCTCTTTTAAATTGTCGCCCAAATTAGACGAACTTTTTAAAAGAGTCCGCAATTCTAACAAATTTTTTCGTTCGCTTTCCTGTTTGAGACGAATTTTCTGCAATTTAGTCGACAAATCATTGATATATCCATTAAAGTGTTCAATGGTTTTGAGTCCATCTCTAAAATAATTGGTCTGAGAGTTGTAGTACTCGACCAAATGCTCGAGCAGTTCGACCCCTTTTTTGGTTTTGATTTCATTAACTTTGATCAGGTATTCGCACATTTGTAACTGAAACAACTTCCTCTCTCTGTCCATCTCCTCCGCGATCTCTGCGCCACTGATCTCAGTGCGTATGAGTCCGGCCTCTTTCGCCTGAGCCTTCTTCTCCTTCTCGATTTTGGTCATCTTCGAGTCGTAGTCCTTCCACGCCTTCTCGAACGGCTTCTTGATGTCGCCCTTCACTCCTTTCAGCTCACCTTTCAGTACGTTATCCAATGGAAACATCACTATATTGTGCAGGTTTTGCATCTGCAATACAACCATACATTAGATTATACCCCAAAATTGCATCCATTACCCGCACCCATGTATAGCCCTCATCTCAACAATTATTCTACATGTAGTAAGTAATACATAACCCATTGATAAGCCGCACATATGAATTTCCAACAATTTCACTTTTTTCAATAGATAACTCGTGGGTAATGCACGCAATTTTAGGCTATATTGCATTAGTTAAACACTTAAGTGTTTAATCAAATTTGATTCAAATTGCATGTTTGTTTGTGTGTTTCATGCATTTAATAATCTATGTAAGGCTTTAGGAATGCTATCTTTAAAGCAGCTATAGTTGACTTCATCGATGATTTACTCTATCATTAGGTGTTTATAATAAATTAATTGAAATGTTTACATAAATAACTCTTATATTATATACCGTTAATTCAAATAACTTTATAATATTCTTGTATACTGTAATATCACTTGTATATACTATAAAAATGCTTTTAGTCATTGCTATGCAAAAAATATTTGCCCTAAAGTTAAATCATTAACATTTTGATGAAATTTTATTGAATATAATTTACAGTAGACTTAAAACTATATTTCCCCGTAAAATGAATTTCCCGTGTATTCCCTGTCCTTCCCGAGGGAAGAAAAATGAAATTAATTAAACAGGGAAAGGACGGTATTCCCTTAACATTTCCTCTAATCACTACAATAAAGTGTGTAACAATTGTTTGAAACAATAGCTTAAAATAAATGTTGTATACAGTATACTAAACAAGTACAATAGTGTACAGTCTGTCCCATATATTATGTCTTTATTCTATGACAGAAAATGTGATAGAAAACACGGGACATATATCTGGTACAGACTGTATATTAATTATGAATTTGATGTACATATACCGATAAATAGAAGTCATAAAATATTGTGCAAGACTTTAGACAGTATTTTTAATGATCTTTTCCTAAATACTTCATTATTGAAACCACGAATAATAGTGAACACAAGTCTTAAAAGTTTTTTAAAATGTTGTCAATATATCACAAATCGATAAATAAAGTTAATATCTATTGAAAAAATTACAATCCCTTTGGTTTCCCTTACAATCCCTGTTGTGATTACAATTTAGAAAAGTTGTGAGTCTAGTATATAATAGCTTATAAAGTGAATGAACATAACGTAATGTAAAATTAAATGTTTTTCAGTGCAAAACACGAATCGATTATTAGAGAGGAAAGGAAGCAATAATTTGCAAAACCCCTTAGAGTTTGCAAAATAT
>CAJPIZ010004418.1:0-10289 GCA_905368565.1 Medioppia subpectinata
GATTGATCTCCCACGCTTTAGTGCTGTTTATGCTGGGAGATTATTTTCCCAGTTTATGCAGTTTACTGCTGGGAGATTAATCTCCCAGTTTATGCATTAAGTGCAGATAAAAATTCAGTAATGTCTCACAAATAGTAAGGTTTATAAATATGTAAAGTTATATTATTTTAAAATTTAATTATCATGGTTAAATCGCGGTTAAATTAACGTTTGGGATATTATTTTCCCAGTTTATGCGCAATGTAACTTTTTTCATGCAGTATAAATAGTGCTAATTTTTATCTGCACTTAATGCATAAACTGGGAGATTAATCTCCCAGCAGTAAACTGCATAAACTGGGAAAATAATCTCCCAGCATAAACAGCACTAAAGCGTGGGAGATCAATCTCCCAGTTTATGCACTAACTGCTGGGAGATTACAATCCCAGTTTATTTACAACGTTATTATTTAAGTTTAAGCTTTAAGGGTTAAGAAATAATTAATTATTATACAACGCCGTAAAAATATAATGTTTGCTAGTAATAATTTAATAGTGTATAATTTTTAAAATATAAAATTTTAATAAAATTAAATTTAATAACAAGAACAATAAAAAATTATGTGTATTATTAGTAATATTAATTAATAGCTTATGCAAATATTAATATCTATTATTTAATTGTCTGGCATTTGATTGTTGAGGGCGTGTATATGTTTGCTGTAGGGCTGGCCCATTGCAAGATTGAACCAGATTTGAATTGGCTCGAGAGGCAGTGTATTGCTGATGACCGTAATAGGGCTGACCCACAAACGACACCGGGTTTGGCACAGGTGTGGGTTCGGTCTGTACGGCAATCACCTGTTGGCCGAGCCGTGCCCTACGGCGCCGACGGTAAACAACAGTAGCGATGACAGCGATAATAACGATGATAATCAATGGCAACGCAATGCATACCCAACCCCACGACCAGAAGGGCACACCTGTATCTTCATTATCAGTATGTGTATTGTAAACATATTTACATTTACGGCCATTTGCCGGGTCCTCACACTCGGTGTCCGTACGGCACGACTCGGACATACATTTATCGTCAATCAGTTTGTAATAATCCGTTTCGCAATAGCAGGTGCTGTCGATACACACTTTATTGTCGATTGACCAACAATTTTTACAACCAACATCTTTTTTACATATACGCCCATTACTCGTGTCCGCCCAATAGCCCGGTTCGCACACACAGTTTTTCAATGATGAACACTCTCGGTAAATGTCACCATTTTTTATGGCACTCGCTGGTGGTGTTGCATGGCCTGGACTCGCATTTACCCAGACTGTTTTTGTAATAATTTGGCAGACAGTAACATGTTTTATCAATACATACTTTAAAGTCTATAAATAGACAGTCATCGCAATTATCGCTCATTATATCGTATAAAATGGGGACAATAGTCGTGCCAATACTGGTCACTGTGTTGTTATCCGCCGCATATAATGACCCTGATATACAACTTGTCACAAATAGTACACAACATTTATATTTGGACTGAATCTCATACCATTCAGTCATAGCCAACACTCATAATCAGCTAATTATACTCAGTTATGACTCCTATGAGTCTATTATAAGTCGATTTCCTAATGTATTAATTCTGATATTTAATGTATTAGTAATTTTCCATTCAGTCATTATTGTAAATCTGAATGTAATGTAATTTTATGAAAAGTGTATTTAAGACTTGCAAACTCTCAGAACTGGGTGAGAGCTCAGTAAGCAGTAGAGCAGTAAAGGCTGTCTCTTAGTCTGAGACCAAGATTTAAATTTAATAAATTGTTATTTCTGTTTAACTATTGTTTCAGTATTTATTGATTAAGTTAACCGAAGGTAACTTTACGGAGTAATTCAGTCCGGAAACCACTCCCCGAGCTCTACCACCGGACCGTTCACTCCATATTTATAAAAACTCATTGTTTGTTTTATAAATCACAGCAAAATAAATAAAATAACATTCAATGCTTTAATTAATTGTCAATATTTTTACATTAAGCCTTTATTATGAAGTACCTTATATTCTATGTATTAGTTTAGTATATGATATACTATATATCCATTATAGTGTATTCTGTATCGCAATATATCTGATTGATTAATCTGTTTCTATGAACACAATTATTTCTGTAATATTTTCTTTTTGAAGCAATCAATTGTTACATATTATGGTGTAATTGTTGTGTATTCTATTTGTTTGATTTCTATAAAGTAATTGTGTATTTTATACATTTATTACAACACAAAGATTTATTTTCTTTATTGTTAATATTAATATATTGAATACAAAACAATAGAAACATATTTAATTAGAGTCTAAACTGAACTGTGCCCTAATATATTGTAACGTGAACAATCAAATCTCTCAGATCTGTTCAATTGCAATATCTGGCTAAAATATTAATATCTTAAACGTGTAGATAGTTTAATGAAATATATAATATGAAATAATAAATTATCAATATAAATGTTATTTGATTATCTGGAAAAAATAATTTAATTGTAAGGTTATTAAAGCCAAAAGTTTGCTAATTACATTGTTAATTATTCTTATATTAATTAAAAAATAAAATATAATTACATTACAAATAAAGTTCATAATATATTAATAATAATAATATGAATAAAATATTTTATAATTTAATATAGACTGAATAGCATTAAGATACTATTACATCAATTCATTGATTATATATCATTAATTAATTAACAGTATTTGTATTTGAAAACAAGGTTATTTATACTAAAATATTTTTATGTTATATAAAAATAATTCTAGAGTATAAATAGATGGAAATTAAAATGGATTTTAATATAACTCTAGCTAATAAATTAATCATTTTTTGTTATTCTTTCAATATTGGTAAAATTCTATGTATTTTATTAATGGATTTGGATTGTAAAAAAAGATTAATTTTATTTGATTTTTCACTTTTTATTGGTGGCATTCAATCCTTTAATTTAGTAATATTTTCTGTTTTCTTTTCCTTTGCCCTTATATTGAGAATATTGTTTTATACAGAATTTACAACAAAACACATGAATTATTGGACAAAACTATTGGATGTAATAAATGGCAGATTAAGTGCTCACGTATTAGATATGAATAATAAACATAATACAATTATTGGTAAACTACGATCTAGGGCTTTCATAATATTTAAAGTTAATTATTATTGTTCATGGATTGGATGTGAGTATTCAATGATGATCTGTATTTATTATATTTTAATTTATGATTATAATTTTAATTTAGATCTAATGATAATGGCTCTTTATATATTTATTTGTGCCAAATACTATTCATTCAAATTATTTATTAAAACGGCTATATTTTTCATATTGCAATATATTAGCACGTATTTCACTGTATTTGATATTTTTAAAACAGTTTTAAATTTTTATATTACTAGTTATTATTTTCAATTACGGATAAGTTTATTAAAAAACAAAATCAATACTTCTAGACGTAAAATATTTCATCAAATATTTGTTGAACATAACATTATTTGCAACCAAATTGTAATGTTCAATAAATTTTGGAAAATTTATTATTTCTTTCTCATTTGGTCAATGATAATAACTAATTTATTAATATTAATTTTGCTTATATTTACTCAGTTAAATATATTAATGTTTTTACTTTATGTGTATGCATTTATATTTACCTGGTTCTGTGTATTTTTTACATCCTATTGTGCGTCTATGGTATCAAAATCAGTGCATTTATCACATAATAGTGTGATTTCAATGCAATTCTCGGTTAGATATAAAAATAATGTTAAGTTAAAACTTATGGCATTTATAGAGAAATTACTGTCAAAACGACTCATAACCGGCTTTTCTATCGGACCGCTATTTGTGATGACTTATCCCAAACTATTATTTGTAAGTATCTATTAATTCAGTGTAAAATAATCTGGATTAAATTACTGAAAATAATTTCGTATATAGATTACTGTACTTTATTGCCGTTATTTTATTCAATTTGTAAAGTTATCTCGAAAATTACAATAAGATCATGATAAATATTTAACTTTTATATAATATGACAAGATTTAAACACAACTCATTAAATCACACAACTTATAATAAGATCATTCTTTGGTAAATAAAATGCTTTATTATCTAGATAAGTTAATTTAATTGATTGTACATATGATTGTTCAGAAAAGATGTATTAATTATATAATCTTTAAAATTAAATAAAAAATTTCATTTGTTTGTATTTAACATAAAATATATTTTTATTTAATGTAAGTTTATTAAGTCAATAAGATAATTACTGCGCTAATTTATTCTGTTTAATTAAATGTATACATCTAAAAATAAAATATTAATATATTAAATATTACACCAATAGTACTTAATACAAGTATATGTCTTTTACTTTGTTATAGTAATTCAAATATGTAACTAACCATTATGATAATTTGTTAGAAATAATCTCTATTTATTATTATTATTGATGTTGATAACTGTTGAATAGGCCGGGGGTTGAGTGCAATCCACATAATCGGGAGGATTTACATGTCTGGTTGGACGGACTCGAGTCTCAGCACTGATTGTCTCAATCATATCATTGTTAGATCTTTCAGTATTAACACAATTAGGTGTGGGATTAGTTGATGTGATACTTGTCGCGGACCCCACTCGCGATCGATGGCCACGAAACCAATGACCACCGACACAACTATCGTATTCCCAACTCGATCTAGCATTACGTTTAATACTTTTCCAACAACAGCAAACAATACACACACTTATAACCACCACCGCTATGGGCGCCCACGCCCACGACCAAACATCACCATTATCAAATGTACACTTATTCCCGTTATACATATTCTCCTTAAACCTACCCTTACACCGACATTCGCTAAAATAGCTACATTCACGATTAAAATCACCGGCACTTTTGTGGCAATCGGTGTTTGTAGAACATTTTTTATATTCGCATTCACCATCGGTCTTATTTTTGTAATAATTGGCAGCGCAATAGCACTTGTTATCCATAAGGACTCTATTGCCTACGAGTGCACATGTAGTCCAATCATATTTGCATTTACGGCCATTACTGTAGTCCTCATTATAGCCCGATTGGCACAAACAGGTGCCGACGGGACGGCACACTCGCCTATTGTCACCATTTTCTTTGCATTGACTGTTGGAAATACATAACCCGTACACGCATTTATCATCATTGTTTTTGTAGTAATTAGGTTTACAGTAGCATTTGTTGTCCATGCACACTTTATTATCACTCGACAAACACTGGTCACAATTATTATCAATAACATTGTTTATAATGTATGTATTATTTGTGCCAATTCTGGTCACATCTGTGTAGTTATCCGCCAAACATAACACAACGGATAGACATAACGTCACAATTAGTGTACAAATTATATAATTCATAATTTAAATATGCATCAATTTTGATATACAATGTAATATTTATTTATTAATAGTATGATAATTTTTTTAAATAAAATTAATATAATAGTAAAGACAACTTACTGTGCAATGTCTTGAGGAAATATACAGTATGTATTACAAACTCATTTTATATCAATGTTACTATGATTATATCTTATTTTAAAATTATTTTTGTTTTAATTACTCTTTAATTATTACAATAATAATTGTAAAAATGATTCACAATTGCATTTATGGTCTGATATAAATAATAAAATGTGACTTAATTAATACGTCAATTTAAGCGCAATTTTATTTCCAGTAATTAAATACAACTGAATTAAATGAAAAACAAATTAATAAAAAATAATCTATTTTTGGTTTTAATTAGTCATTTTATTAAAAATAAATACGTAACAAATTACATAATAATTATTATTATGATCAATTACAGATTAATTTTGTAACAATATTTCAACCAAATATTACTTATCATAAATACCGTAAAATCTTGTGCATTACCCGCGGGTTATACAAGGAAAAAAGTGAAATTTTTGGAAAAATTTTCATGGGCGGGTTACTTTTTTGAAAGAATTTTGTTCAAAAACAATTATTTTAATTTAATAATTACTTAAAATTGTTAATAATNTTATTTATTAAGTTAATGAGTTAGTTTAGGCTAGGTCAGGGTAGGTTTGACTAGTTATTTCTTTAATTTAAGTGAATTTAATTTAAGTGCGGGTTATACATGAGTGCGGGTAATGCACAAGATTTTACGGTAATATCTAACACTCAATATATAAATAGTCATTATAATAACATACAATTTAAATAAGTAATTCATGTTTTATGTTATATTGTTACATTTTCAAGCAAATTTTTAAAATAAAATTTTCTATAATATGATTTCATTTTTTAAATAAAATAATTTATTTTAATTAAATGAGCTAGACTTAAACTTTTCAAATTTATTGTATTTATTTTATTAAAATTAAATACAAAACAAATTAAATGACATTAAAACAAATATCATAATTTTAAGCAATAGGGGTACATTCAAAGCCTTCGTTGTAATCTTCATAGTAACCATCTTTGCACACACATTGCGCCGAAGCCGAACACCGCCGGTTGTCATCGCCATTAGAAATACAGTCGACATTATTAACGCACGTCTTGTACACGCATTTACCATCAGGTGTTTGGTAATAATTAGGTCTACAGTGACACTTATCATCTAGGCAGACTCTATTATCAATAGATTTACAATCATCGCAACCATCATCCTTTTGGCATTTGCGTCCATTATAGGTGTCCTCATTATAGCCCGATTCGCAAACACAATAACCATTTGCTGAACACTTTCGTAAAATGTCGCCATTTTGCTTGCACTCGGCGTCCGTACCGCACGACTTGTACACACATTTACCATCATTATTCTTGTAATAATTAGGCTCGCAATAGCATTCACTATCGACACAGACTTTATTATCGTAAGCGTGACAATCGCTGCAACCTAAACCATATTTACACTTACGACCATTACTGACATCCTCTTTATAGCCTTTGTCGCACACGCATTGTCCCGATGAGCACTCTCTGGCGTAGTCGCCATTTTGCCAGCACTCGGTGCTATTAACGCACGACTTGTACCCACACTTATCATCACTGGTTTTATAATAATTTGGTGAACAATAACACGTATTACTGATACAGACTTTGTTGTCAGACGAATAACAGTTAGTGCAACCAACATCGTTTTTACATTGACGTCCATTACTAGTGTCCTGCCAATAACCCTGCTCGCACACACAGCTACCCGACGCCGAACACTCTCGGTTATAATCGCCATTTGCCCAACAATCGCTGTTTGCTACGCATACCTTGTACACACATTGACCATGGCTGTTTTTGTAGTAATTTGGAGCACAATAACAAGCATTACTAATACAGACTTTATTATCACTGGCCATACAGTCATTACAATTATAGTCAATCACTTTGTGTAAAATTTGTTCCTGTTTTGTGCCAATTCCGGTCACATCTGTGTTGTTATCCGCCAAACATAACACAACCAATAGACATAGCGTCACAATTATTGCATACAATTTATAATTCATCTTTGCTTTTATAAATTAATATTATAAATAATGATTAATACAATATAAAACTCAACAAATAAATGTGTGTTACATATGAGAATCGAGCCTTATTTATACCATAAAATAATTTCTACGATTGTTCACTACATATTGTTAGTGATATAGAAATTTATTTAATTTATACCCAAGATTAATTATATCGTATTTAAGCAGAAACAACCTTATTTCATCAAAATAATAATATTTTTGCAATACATTAACTGTTGATAGGATTGCACTTACTGTTCCTCATGTCTAATACTTAAAATATATGTTCTTATATTTGATTAGAAGCGTATATAGTGCAACATTTGATCTAATTATCAAAGTTAGTACAGGAACACCAAGTACAAATGTAATTATGTACCAAATAATATTGCATATATTGTTAATATACCAATAAACTAGTTTAACATTATAATAAAATATTATCCTATATCTAAGATTTAAGTAGAAGTAAGATTTGATATAATACTGTATAATAAGTATAACATCTAAGTTAGTACCTTTATAGTTGAAGCACATTATCAAATATATACAACCGTTAATTGTAATTCAAAAGCTATAATAGTAGTTATGAATAGATATAAGCCCTTTAAATAGATATAAATAAGACAATAAATAGACATTTTTGTTGTTTTAAAATAATTTTATTCAAATAAATTATAAAATTCAATACAATGGTTATTCTTCATGCCATCCAAACGCCTCATTCTCCGCAATCGCTTGCATCAATGCTGCAATCGCTTCAGCCACCATCAATTCAGTCCTGTCGGATAATTCTGGACATCCGGGGCAGTCGGGATCTAAGCCCCATCGCAGGCGATAACGCCAAATGCAGTTAGTATGAAAAATATGATCGCATATAGGACTGTTCCATTGATGTTTGCCAGTCAATGGCTTCCAACAATATTGGCAATTCATTTTTAAATTTTTTATTAATTTAATTGCTGAACTCCCCTCAATTATGTATATTATATTTTACAGTAAATATTTATTTATAATTTAATTAATTCAATTTCTAGACATTGTATAAAAGTATAATTAATTTTAAAAGTTGTGCCATAATTATTGTAAAAATATTTTGTGTTTAAAGTATTAATTAATATATCAGAATTAATTAACAACTAATTGTTTAATAATTAGTTAAAAGTAACAATAGGGTGACCAACTCAATAGGGTGGCCAACGTTTACACCTGGAACGTTTACACCTGGAACATTTAATAAAAATTATTGAAAATTCCGCGATGTTGCAGTTACACTTAATATATTACAACTAAATAATACTTACCAAGCTAAAAAATGCTAACCTAGGCTTACCAAGCTAACAAATGCTAACCTAGGCTTACCAAGCTAACAAATGCTAACATAGGCTTACCAATGCTAACCCGGGTCTCCTCATATAACACTATCCCAAACCATACCATAAAATTAATTCCACAATTAGTAAAATATAAACAATAAAATAAATTACACAAGTGTATATTTACGAATTTGTTTATTTTAATAAATTTTATAAATAAAATATAATGATTAAATATGTAAATTATAAAATGGTTAAATATGTTTTAATAAGATTATCGTTAAAATATTGATTATGAGTAAATAATTTTATAAATTGATTATATGTCATGCCGCTGCTACGTATTTTTATATAGGCAATACAGTAGTGTCCACACGTTATGCATGTGAGGCATTGTAAATATTTCCGGTTATAGAAATGTGATTTGGAGTTTGTGGCCAAAAATTCGGTAAATTCGTTATACATCGGAGGTAAGCCGTATGAATCGAAATATTCACCAACACCATCCTTATCAATAAATATAGCAATCCAGTGTGTACCAGGTTGTGAGGCAATGTCTGTATTTGCCACCAAACACACTGGATAGGTTACACGTCGAGGAAGTCTGTCTCTTGCGAATACACCAATGAAATGATCAGTGTGTCTCAACTGTTGATCAATCTCTTTAGCTTCCATTTTAATGATAATCGAGATATGCGTTTCGCTCTTCGTTAATTGTAAGTAAATTGTCAAACTCGCAATAGACCAATGCGTTGATCGTTTTGCTTAATTGTTCCGAGAATTGTAGTTCAATCCTGAGAACGCCTTCCCGTGGGACATCAACGTACCCGCTTTGCTGGTACCCGTCGGAGTAGTCGCGAGTAAGATCAAAACCAAATATAGTGTAACCCGTTTTAAAGTCTTTGCGTGTGATGAGTGTTTTTGAGTCATTAGAAAATTGACTCATACTGTTGAGAAGCGTCAGATACTCTCTTGTATATAAATCTTTGGCAAATTTTGGTGTGAACGCCCGTTTTGGAAACTGATCCCCGTTGACATAACACGCGACATGTGAAATATTAAAATGCTGGAAATTAAACGGGTTTTTAGTGTAAGACCCGGTGTAAGCATCGTTGGCAACAAACGCCAAATACACACGTCTAGGCAATTGTCCATTTACGACGTTTTCTAAATTACGGTTAAGGGCCCCTTGATCGATAGTTATTGAACGAACTTCTGTTCGTGTTATAGGATATCTGGCGGGCGAGACATTGAACGCTTTCAAATGTCCTTCGATAATACTGTCGTGTACTTTAGATTTGTGAACGTTGAGATAAATTTCTTCAAACACAATACTCGGCATAAGGTTAGCATCGGTGCACATAAATATGAATTCATTTTTATTTGGTATTAAATCAAGTT
>CAJPIZ010004419.1:0-10287 GCA_905368565.1 Medioppia subpectinata
AGAGAGAGAGAGAGAGAGAGAGAGAGAGAGTTATGCAATAATTTTGTTAATGAATTTTATTAATTTTCCTCTAGTTATCAAATGATATAAAATAATAATTTAATACAACTTTCCTGTAAATACTTGTGATAATTATTATTAATAAAAATACAATTATATTTGTCTGCAGTTTATAAACAAAACAATTGAAAAGTTAATAATCATTTAATTAATTATTTTATATAAATTATTATAATTATATTCGCTGTTAATTTCATAGAAAAACCCACTTGATTATAAATTAAAATAATAAATAAAAACACCAACATGCAATTATTAACACCTGATTCTGTGTTCCAATTAATAAAATATATAAATATATTTCATTTATGATATTTGGCTGCAAAACATATACACAAATATTTATAAGTAATGAAAATTAAATGTTTTTTTATTTAATCGTGTATTTATTTCATTCATACCATGTTATAATGTCTGCAAAAATACTAGTATAACTGTTAGTATTGCTATTTGTAATGAACGTGTTTGCAAAATATCGGTGTTTGCAACAAATATTTAGATCAAAAAATAAATTATATGATGAAAAACAGGCAAACGATTTGGATTTTTGTCGATTTTCATTAATAATTATCCTTAATGTTAACCTTCAAAACACTTGGTATTTTACCTCAATGTATGTGTGTTTGTATGGCTATAATGTATACCCGTTTATAATGAACACAGAATTCAAGATCAAAATGTAGATATTTGTGTTTTTTGAGCCCAATTTTATCGTTGTGCTTTTTTTAATTGCATATAAAATGCATATTTTTATGTTATCAAATGCTCTAGCCAAATATTTTTATATTGAGTTTATTAATTAATAATTGACAAATATGATTGTTATAATACTGTGTAATAATGAATAATTATTAAAATGTGTTATTGTTGATTTCAAATGATTCAGGTAATTTTGCTATTTTTAATATGTTTACTTTGTATTCTGTTTACAATTATTATTGACAGAAAGTATTTACAATAAACCCAAGCATTTTGACTAATATAAGGGATAAATAATACGTTTATTAGTTAAATATAAAATATAAATATATAATATAAGGATATTAAATAAATATAACTGTTTCGCAAAATAAAAAGCATAAGAAACATTAAAATTACTATAAAATAACCAACTTTGTAACTTAAAAATATTTATTATTATGACATTGGGGTAATTACAGTATATAATGATATTTTCAAATAATTCACAGAAATAAAACTTATAAAACAGTTATAAATAGTAACACGTATTATAAATATGTTTACAAAAAACAAACTAAATAAATATTATCTACATATTAACAATCCATGGATAGACGAGCGAGAAGTTAAGTCCCAACAAAATGCCAAACAATATGGTAAACGATGCCATCATAGAGGCTATGGACGCGTGTCTGGGCTCTACGCTAACCGGACAATACATGATGCATAGGCTGGACAGATAGCCCGATGTCAGTGCCATTAGGGCAGCTCCCAATACAAAAGCCCAGTCGCTGTGTATTAATACCGACACATGTCTGTCGTGTGGCAAATAATTACAAAGTAGGAAAAAGGGCACAAAAGCACACCGGGCTATTGAGTAGATGACGATCCGATTGGGCGCCGGTTTGGGCAACCAGTCGGCCATAGAGTTGCCGATTGTCTTAAACAACGGGAATATTAGAAAACAAAATACGGGCGCAAAGTATTTGTCGGCGATTATACTGTCGACGGGTTTGATGTTCGCCTCCACCGCAGGAAATATGGAGAAAGTGACAAAATATATGATAATTATGTTCAGTAATTGCGGCCATATTTGCCGAAACACGTGGCCGTATAGCCGATAGCCAGTCGGCGGTTTGTTTAGCAATTTTAATTCGTTGTTATCGGCTATGGGTTGCGGCGCCGGCTGTTGTAGTCGACTGTCCAGTGCTATTGAGTCCATACTTTTGGTGATGGCATCCATTGAGTAGTTTGCGTAACAATTATTGCCATCATTACTGGCATTCATCACAAAGAGGTAGTATTTCTAAACAAATTAACCACGAGTTAAAAGCATGAAAATTTTAATCATAGTAAAAATAATACTCACATTTTGGCGGACAAACAGCTCATTACACAAACAAAACACGAGGTAAACGACGGCGAATGTAAAGAAATATATGGCCACTACTCGGGCCGTCGGCGCGATCGCTATGGAGAGTATCAGTAATAGGGCGGCGATAACACCGCTCAGATTGAACCCAATGGTGACAGCGTTGGTGTAACGCACCGGCAGTTTGGCCGCAATCCCGTAGACACAGCCCTGAAACACACCGTTAGCCGTATTGATGACAACCGCCGACAACATTGTGATCCAGAAGAATAGCTCCGGCCATTGGCTCGAGTCCACGACCGCCAACGCTAGCGTCACCACAAAGACAATGGTTTGCATCAGTAGTGATACGCAGATCCGGATAGACAGGGATTGGTAGCTGTAGTTAGTGGTCAATTGGGTTTGAGATATGCATTTGTTGTGTATTTAATGAGTAATTATCACAAACTCTGAGCTGAAGAACATATTAATGAATTGAAACAAAATGTTTGGCGCTTTCGACGCGATTCCCAGATATGAGAGAAAGTTTTTGCGATAGTTTTCAAGCGTTTCCGACTTATGGTCCGTTACGTTGAGCTTATAGTCCACGAAATACTACAAGTAGTTATAAAATACATGTCATTGTTATATAGATTTATAAATTTAAAATCAATTGCTATTGAATTGTTTTTATTATAAATATTGTTTGTTTGTAAATATAATCTAGGTATTAATTGATTGACACATACACTGTCGGCATTAATTAGTATATTCCATGCGATGAGTGCTCCGATTCCGTGTAAAAACATCACAATATATACCAAATGATAGCTTTAATTAAATGTAATTTAATAATATAATAATACATATTGTAATTTATATAATACTCACTTGTCACCTACACCCATTTTTGATTTGAAATGTTAATTTATGGATAAATATTTTTTATTACATCAATTAATATTCAAATTAATTTAATATTATTCTTAATATTATAATTTAAATAATATTAAATGTCAAAATAATATGATATTCAAACGTGTTGTAATTTAAATGGCATTTTATTTGTGATATTCCGTGGCATACAATATACAGTAAATGTATTAATATTTGTTTTACAACTTATTGTAAATTAATAGCAATAGAAAATTTTTAACAATCATTTATAAAATTAGTTTCACTGTATTTCCCATCGGAAAGTGTTTTCCAGTGAAATATAACACAATATACTTGTCTTCAAATCAATTGTTTAGCTCTTAAAACATATATTTCATACAAAAATATTTTAGTACTAAAATAAAATAGAAATTAATTAATGTAATTGTAATTCACCACAAGTTTTAGTCTGTGTTATGACAAGCAGTGGTTTTGAGCACAAAATGAGGTCATATTTAGAGGAAACCGTTGAATAAATACCATTGAATTAATGTTGCAATGAAAAAAATGTTGTGTTTTTACTAGCATTTTATCAATTTTCATATTAACTGTCAATGCGTTACAAAACAAACACTTTATTTCTCTCAATTGATTGGGAATAATATTTTAAATAATGTAAAAGTTTTCAAATAATTGTATGTTTTTTTTTATTACAATAGTCTTATCAATTGACAGTACAATCAAATTTTAAGTATGTATTATAAAAAGTTTGTCAATAATATTAATCAAAATCTTATAAAAACATTTATAAAATTAATTATACATTAAAAACTATCAATATTTGTGACCAAGTCTTATAAAAAGGAGTGATATTTAAATTCATATTTACAGCAAAAAAAAGTTACCATAATTGGTGTGACACTTACTAAATAATGTCCAGTTTTATGACCAACGGATAGCATAATGAAAAAGTAAAGCCTAATAATATGCCAAAGAGTATTGAAAACGAGGCCATCATTCCGGCCAAACTCGCATACCGGGGCTCAACCCCTACCGGACAGTACATTATACATATGCTGGACAGGTATCCGGAGGTGACTGCCATAGAGATCGCACCCGTGATGTAAACCCAGTCGTTGGCCACGAGTACAGACATGTGTCGGTCGTAGGGATAGTAATTGCAGAGCAGGAAAAACGGTATGAATGATAGCCTTAAGAGAGACAATACGGTTAATAGTGTTTCCGATGGTTTGGCCGACACTTCGGCCAAATAGTTGCCAATAGTGTTGAAAACGGGAAATAATAGGAAACAAA
Organism: Medioppia subpectinata; assembly: GCA_905368565.1. Taxonomy (NCBI): domain Eukaryota; kingdom Metazoa; phylum Arthropoda; class Arachnida; order Sarcoptiformes; family Oppiidae; genus Medioppia; species Medioppia subpectinata. The sequence continues at coordinate 4,283 of CAJPIZ010004419.1, forward strand.
ATATGGGACTGAAGTACTTGTCGGCGATTATACGGCCGACGGGTTTGATGTTTGCCTGAAGTGACGGAAATAGTGAATACGTGATGAAATACGTGACGATTATATTGACCAACAATAGCCATATTTTACGCAAAACGTATAAATACATGTCAACTCCTGTTTTAGATGTTTTATCGTGGTCATTACAGCCCTTTATTGTTTCAACATCGTTTTTTGTCAGTTGACCATCGCCGTAATTAATCATATAATATTGGTAAAATTTCTATGCAAATAAAACATAATAAATAGTGAGTAATATGAAACATATTAAAATGTAGTAATTAATATCATATTGATAAAATATGTATTAAAATGTTGTATTTTCAAGAATATTCTGTAATTATTGGTATATTTCACTCACATTTCGTCGGACCAGAAGTTCGGCCAAAAAACACAACATTTGATACGCGATGGCGAATGAAAACAAATAGATGGCCACAACGCGGTCATTTTGAGCCACCGATATGGACACTATCATAAACACGGCGGCGATAACACCGCTCAGATTGAACCCAATAGTCACGCCGTTTGTGTATCGCACGGGCAGTTTGGCCGCAATCCCGTAGACACAGCTTTGAAATATGCCGTTCGCAATGTTGGCCACAAACGCGCCGCTCATTATCAGCCAAAAGTATACTTCAGGCCAACGGCTGGTGTCCGTCGCCGAGAAGGCCAGTATTAGGCCAAAGATCACCGACTGGAACAACAGTGACGCCCAGATCCGTGTGGACAGCGATCTGTAGCTGTGGTGCAAAATGATATGTAATGTGTGTTTTAATTGTGATTATTATTATTTTTAATGAAATCAAATGATGACTAACTCTGAGCTGAAGAACATATTAATGAATTGAAACAAAATGTTTGGCGCTTTTGACGCGATTCCCAGATATGAGAGAAAGTTTTTGCGATAGTTTTCAAGCGTTTCCGAGTAATAGTAGCGCACATTTAGCTTATAGTCCACGAAATACTTGTTAATGTAAAAGTTTTTATATTTATTTGTTGTTAAGATTTTATATAACTAATTTTAAAGTGGTAATTTATTAAATGTAATATACGTACACTATTTGCGTTTACTAATATGTAAATGGCTATTAGTGCCCCTATACCATGAAGAAACAGTACAATGTATACCATTTGATACCTTGATTAAAATAATAACAATACATTGAAGTAGTATTATTTGTCAATTTAATAATTATTAATTTATTTATTAATTTGTAAAATTAACTTATAATTATCACATACTTGTCTTTTATCATCATCATTGGTGTGTTAAGGTAGAGACAATACTGATATTATTCAATTATATTTTGAATTAGCAAGTTTATTTGGCACAAACTCTGTATTTATGTATTTGATAATGTTAATATTTACATGCATAAAATATGTTTGCACTAGTTAAAGTGTAAATTCGGGTGAAAATGTGAAATAACATTGTGATGTAGAGTACAGTAGATATACTGTAATAGGTATTAAAGTACAGTATATTTTTGTGCACTTGGTGAATAGAAGTAATATTGTAATTCTGTACTTTATATAATGTGAATTTGTGCACAATTTGAATACCTTTTACCCGTATCGAATTATTTATGAATTATGATCAGTCAAGTCATATTTAATTTATACCACACATCAAATACCTGTAATTTTATTGTTTAACACATGTATCTCTACTATAATTTGTCATGTTTTTTGGTAACTAAAAATAAAGTCTAATGAATTTCAGTGTAAGGGTTATGAAAATACAGGTATAAGTTATATACACATATAAACCCCATATATGTACCAGAATTATGAGTAAATATAAAAATTAAAAATTACATTATATCAATGAATGGTTTATGCAAGTGTGTGTGATGACTCCACTCCATTGGTGATCTCTGTTGGCTCTCTCTCTCTCTCAATTCACTTTAAAATAACACTTATGTTTTTATAATGTATTTGTTATTCAATAACATGGTAATAATATTGTGAAAATGATGGGCATTAATGACGCGCATTCATCACATTATAAAATACAATTTAAATTAATAAATGAGTTTTTATTATTGATTTTTAGACATTTCATTGTATATGAAATATAATAAGACCTTCAAAATTAAACGACTGAATGATAAGTTGGAAAAATAAAAGTGATTTTACGATTTGTTTATGTTGTATAAAATGTTTTATGACATTAATTTTATTATACAATTGTAATGCACGGGTAAACGGAATTTTACCTTAATTCATTGATTAAAAACATTTTTAAATTAAGATGCGATTAATATTATATTGCTTATTTTGTTATGCTATAGTTATAAATAACCACGGTCATTGTAATTTACAAAATGTATTTGTAAAAATATAAGTTGATATTTTAATGAAAAACAAACAATTAAAAAATTCACCTTAATTGTTATATATTTATGTCATTTATTGTCCTATTCATTGTCTATGAACCCAATTATATTAGTTGTACAATGAATTTAATTATAAATTGCTTTGATTATATTTTAATTATGATATATTGTGGGAAAAGTTGCCTGGGAATATATTTATTTACCAGATTTTACTCAATATATAATGATTGGCTAATAATTACCAAAAATAAAATCTATTACAACTCAATTATATGTAATTTTATTATGATTTATGAACAAAGTATGATAGTCAATTTAATAGTATTAAAAATTTGATCATTGTATTATTTGTTTAAAACCATTAAATTTAACCAGACATTAAAACGTACAGATTATTGTTCAATATTAAACGTGATCAACATTATATATAGATTTTATGAAATATATTGTACAGTATATTAACGTAATAAAATCAATTAATTTTATGGCGTAATTGAGCATGATATTTTTAGTATAGATACAAAATTTTGGTGTACTAAGCGGCAATACGTCAAACATCTAATTTAAAATTACTTTAATATATTGAATAATTATTTTAGCAGGAAAATGTGAATGTATAATTACATTTAATATGCAGACATGTTAATTTTAAAGAATATTTAATATGCTCAATTTTATTGATAATACAATTATAATTTTAAACGATTAGATGCCAAGTGTTGTGAAATTCTCAAAATTAAAATTAAGACACAAAGTAATCGCAATTATAACATTAACCATGCATTTAATGGGTTAGTGATCCATAAATTTCCTGCTCATTGCCGCTTAGTACACCAAAATTTTGTATCTATACTAAAAATATCATGCTCAATTACGCCATAAAATTAATTGATTTTATTACGTTAATAAAATGTGATAGGTTATAAATAGAAAAAACAAGTGCTAGAGTACATTGTTTAGTGCACTGATTAGCATAATCAATTTTCACCAATTCGTCCGCATCAGTTCATTGAATTCTCTCTCTCTCTCTCTCTCATAAGACTCTCTTCTTTAATTAATATTTCTATGTGTTTCCAGACTTTTTGATAAATTATCCATAAAACCAATGACTCCCAGCATCCGGAGAGAGAGAGAGAGAGAGAGAGAGAGAGAGAGACTTCAAACGATTTAATTTATAAATTATCATTAAGTCATTTATACTTTTTTATTTTTAGCTAATGTTTGGGGAAGATAAAATAATTGTTTATCGATTTAATCAAATATTACCAAAAAATAAAATACTTTCGGTTTATTTTGTTATATAACTAAAAATAGCATTTACGTTTCCAATGTCTACAAACAAAAATACAAATAAAACACAAAATATTTATTTTTATTTTTTTTTCTTGAAAGAGATAGAAAGATTATTTCAACCCCGAAAGTTAATTTTTTAGATTCTAACCACAAATTATTTATATTTTCCTTTTCTTTATTGAATATCACGTATTCTCAAGCTCAAATTATATGTGGTAAAATAAAATTGTCATTTCTAGACTCACTCTCTCTCTCTCTAAAAATGAAATTAAAAATGAATTATAAAATGAATTCAATCACACCATAAATACATGTAATCTCATTGGGAGTATATCCACAATAATCCATGTAATGTATCATCAGTTGTGCTGCACGTGATAGACATACCATAACCATATAACACTGATAATACAGTAGTGCATTATTAATAGGAGCACCTGTCATAATAATCATATAAATCAGCACACTTAACTTTTTAATATAAAACCATGTGCTGTCTATACAAGAATATTCTGGTAATTTTTTAACATAATTTTATTATCATTTGTTAACATATGATTGTGTGTCCAGCAGATATAAATTTATTATCATGTTTATTGTTTAACATAGAATATTTTGTAGTATGCTTATTTATTATTTTAAATTTTTGTTGATCTGGGTATTTGGTGTAAGTTTTACTAACATTTTGATATTTAATTATTTTACTCAAAACTTAATTATACACAAAGTTTTTATATGAAATGATTGATGAAATAAAAAGCAAACACAAAATTATAAAATTGATAAACATTTTACATTACAATCAGAATAAATGATAATTATTTCCTGAATAATACACGTATAAAACCAAACAATTTTATAAAATTAATCATTTTAATACATTATATGACATCAATAAATACACAAAATTGTTTCCGATTTAAAAAACAATATAAAATTATAATATATAATTTCAGAGCTCTATATAAACATGTATTATAAGTGAATTATAATGGAGTACATAATAACAAGCATTAAATTTGTGTCATTTCCTACAATTAATTATTACACTTTCGGGAAGTTTGCTATATATTCTGACCAATAAATAAAATATAATTAATTCAATGAATTGTAAAACTGTCCATGTGTATATTTGTTATAATTCTTATATTAATTATTTAGTTGAGTAAATTATATTTACATAAAATGTAGTTTTAAATAAATAAAAACACTTTACATAGACACTTTTATAATATATATTATATTGTAATTTAGTTTTGTTATGATTTTATTTGGCATAACATTGAAAATAATTGCATTCATAGAACATTTCAAAAACAATATTATTTTAATAAGAAAAATGTTTAACAATTTGTCTGTAAAACAATTATCAATACTTCAAACAAAAGTAACTTTAATTAAAAATAAAGATAAACCAAACAATTGTCTCATAACATAATTTACCGACAAAACTAAACATTTCAATTTCAATAGTACTTCAGTAGTAATGAATAAATAAATAAAACCACAAAAATTCGTATATATCAAGGCTTTTCTTACATAGATATACAGTATATAAAACTTATAACATTTCTGCATTATTTTTGAGACAGTGTTAATAAGTTGGGCGCAGTAATGAATAAATAAATAAAACCACAAAAATTCGTATATATCAAGGCTTTTCTTACATAGATATACAGTATATAAAACTTATAACATTTCTGCATTATTTTTGAGACAGTGAATTATTCAACCCGCGCTTTATATAGGAACTAAAAAACCAAAATGTAAATAAAAATCGTGAATAAAAGCGTCACAAACACTCTAAATTTTTAATTTTACCATTTTTTAGTGAGTTTAGTACAAACCCGTTAATTAATTCACGGCTGTGGCTAAAAACCGATCGTGATGCTAGTTTAAATGCCATAAAAATCAATGAGATCAAATGATTTATAAGACTAGATATACTGTACTTATAATTAAAAATCATATAAAAGTCTTATTTATAATTATTTTAAGCCATTGTCTCCTCTAATGATGTCTTCAGATCTCCTAATCATCGCATACTTCAGACAAACCCTGTATTTGAAAGTCTTAAAAGTCATTGATTTTGATGAGTGTTTTGATAACAACATGTATTTCTTATGGGAAATCACACTATAATCTGTATGTTTATCATGGGGTTTCTTAATTAGTAAAAATACCATGTTAAATTGTTGCTAGTTTTTTTTGCCCATCTAATAGTTTCATTGGAAATATCCTTAGAAAATGTTTTTTATTATCTATAATAATATGATTATTATTAATACGACAACTATTTTCATTATAATTAATGCCTAATCGATGAACAAA
>CAJPIZ010004421.1:0-10286 GCA_905368565.1 Medioppia subpectinata
CTATTAAATGAAGTATATTTTGACCGTTTTATTGACTGCAAAAGTGTTGGCTCTTTGTTCAACATTTCCAGTCAAAGCCATTGCGTTCACGAAGAATATTAAACTATTTGAATAAATAATTAAATAGAGCAAACACGTTAAGAATATATGATTTTGCTAATTTTATCATTTCAAAACATACATGTGTATGAAATATTTACAATTTTTATATTAATCAATACAATCGATGTAATACTATCGATTAAATTTTATAAAAACATAAAATAATAGGACTATATAAAATTGTAATATTAATTTAATATTGACATTAAATATTTATTTGGATTCAATATAACAATCAATATATTGGTTCTCAGATAAGTTGCTAAAAACACGCATTCTATATAAATAATTTATTTATTTTTATAGTACTATTACTTAGTTGGGAACCTATCGAGTGGAGCTTTCCGGTTCCGGTACAGGTTGTTATGTATGGATGGAGTGTGGCCGCGAGAACGATATTCAATCATTAAATCGTGCCAATGGCCACAAACATGAGAGTTATGGCCAAATTTATGATCAGATATACAGTGCTTAATGCATAGTATTTTTTAGTGAATGACATTACAAATGTTAATCATCATTTCTCAATGCATAGAGATGTATATAATTGATTAGAAATAAGGTTATAACGCGGGTGTTTGTGGCCATTGGCACGATTTGATGATTGAATATCATTCTCGTGGCCACAATCTACCCATACATACCAACCCGTACCGGAACCGGATAGCTCCACTCGATAGGTTCCCAACTTAGTTATAAAACTATTACAAATAAATGCTATTAATGTACTGTTAATTAACAGAACAATTAAAACATTCTTTTGTTGTTAACTGTATGTCAGATATTTATTGTGATCATTGATCAACTATGCTCTAAATTGGCTTTTAGCTGTTTGTTTGGTATATAATATACGATCTCATGTATGTAATAGGCTATTACTAATAGCTATTACTAATAACTAAGAGCCAATTCAGAACATACTAGCTCATAATATGTTTATAAAAATTTCAATTATTCAATTTACATTTTACACAGGAAATATCCTTGAAATCCAAACATGTATTTTATTAATTAAATGATGGTGACTTAAATGGGAAGGTTAGCAAAACATACATGTAGATGTAAATACAGCTTCTTAAATAACACCAGCAATAAAATCGAACTTGTCTATACCAGGAATTTGCAATGCTAATTCATTTTTTAAGCACAATAAATTTATTACCGCAGTGTACATTTATATTAGCATTAAAATTTATTATATCTTTAATATATTTAATTCAATTAATTTGCTAACTATTCATAAACATTACATATAAACTTTACTTAAACAAAACAGTTATTAATATTTTCACGGTTAACAGTAGTTATGAAATTGTAACTTATATTTATATTATGTCTAGTTTAAATGTGTTAATTATTTTGTATCAAATTACAATAATTATATTTTAAATAATCTAAACATCCTGCTGACATAGGCATTTAAATTCGTGCAAATAAAATTGCTAATTAATTCTCTGTCTGTATCACTAATATTTTACCTATTTTACAATTAATAATATAATCATAATATAAACTAAATTATGATAAAAATAAAATTAATTGAATATTTATACATTGCGTTTACAAATCATACAAATAAAATCAAATAAAATGAAAAGATTTGCCCCTCAAATGCCATTTCCTTACACCACATATTCTTAGGCGGTTTGCAATTAGTGCACGAATTGATAAATATTATAATACATGATAAAAGTAATAATAAATGTATAATTACTCAAACAATTAATGAGCGATGCATTTGATCGATGAAGTGATGAATGAGGGGATCATTTAAATGATCAATTATTGGGCACTTAATCACAACCTTTGGTTTTTGGAAAACCAATGCTTTATATAAAACGAGTTTTACATTTAAATACGAATATATCTATGATTTCACATTGAATTACAAATAATTTATAATTAAAATACAGAAAGAAATTAAAAAATGCTTTTTATTCTCAACTAAAAAACACAACATTTGCTGAATATTTAACTCATATTCGCAAACAGTCTTGAGTTTTGAGACGACTATAAAGAAGGCGTAAATAATAAAATCAATATAAGAGTAGATATAATGGGATGAATAGAGAGAAGCAATGTTCACATATTTCTTGTGCTCACAAAATACATATACAGTGAACACATCAAAGATTTCTCTATATTTCTATATAACAATATATAGTGTACTTTATATACAGAATCAACACAAATATTCTTCAATTACTATTCAATTCAATACAAACAGTATTGCAATGAATACGAGTACAGAATAACACGGAATGCATACCAACTTCACTGACATCTATCGCATACAACGCTTCACTCAATTAAATGCCTTCAAAGACATGTCACATGTGTTTAGCACACAATGTGCTACACATGACCGGTGTTTACTGTTTAGCTGTTCATTGGTTTACAATTACAATCATATAATCATTTAGCAGTAAATCATGCCTAAAGTGAAGACACAGAAGAAGTGTCGGCCACACAATGAGATCCAGAAACAGGGCATTGGCTTTGATAAGGGTTTGGGTCAACACATACTGAAGAACCCGTTAATCATCACAAATATGATCGAAAAGGTTTGCAATGAATGGATATATCATTTGAATGACTATTAAAACAATTGTATGACTTCTTGACGTGAAGGCGAGTCTACGGCCGACGGACACAGTGCTAGAAGTGGGTCCGGGAACCGGTAATATGACTGTCAAACTGCTGGACAAATGTAAACAAGTGGTTGTCTGCGAAGTGGACACAAGACTTGTGGCCGAACTCCAGAAGAGAGTGCAGTCGACGCCAATGCAGAACCGATTGAAGATAATAGTGGGCGACGTATTGCACAAAGAGCTGCCATTCTTCGACGTGTGTGTGGCTAACCTTCCGTATCAGATATCGTCACCGTTTGTGTTCAAACTGCTACTCCATCGGCCATTCTTCCGGTGCGCTGTTCTTATGTTTCAGAAAGAGTTCGCCCAAAGACTGGTCGCAAAACCGGGCGATAAGTTGTATTGTAGACTATCGGTGAACACACAGCTGTTGGCGAGAGTGGATATACTGATGAAAGTGGCCAAAAACAACTTCCGGCCGCCGCCTAAAGTGGAGTCCAGTGTAATCCGTTTGGAACCCATTAATCCGCCGCCAGATATCAACTTCAAAGAGTGGGACGGATTGTTGAGAATCTGCTTTATGCGCAAAAATAAGACACTTTCCGCTCAATTCAAACACAACTATGTGTTGGATATGTTGTCCCATAACTATCGCATCCATTGCTCTCTCAATAACATCCCAATCGATGATGACTTTGACATTAAAGTGAAAATACAACAAATTCTTACCGACAATGAGTTTGATTCGAAAAGAGCCCGAACTATGGATATCGACCACTTTCTCACTCTTCTACACGCTTTCAACTCTAATGGCATTCATTTCACTTAATATTCATTTTATTGTATAAATGTATTAAAACTATAGATTTATTCATCAAATGTTAAATAAAACAATCAATTATATGACCAAAACAATTATGGTTTAGAGAGCCATTCAATCGTGTCATTAATCTGTTAAACAAATGAAACGATCAGACATTGAATGAGACTCTACTGTATTGTCTTATCGTTCACCTCAACGAACCAAAGAGTTCCCGGTCTGAAGATTTGCCTCGAAATCCACGACATTTGCGAAATGGGATACATTAGATGCAAATGAAGGTGAGATATACTGGTGAATGGCGGCCAATGGAAACCCATTCTGCACGCCATCATAGGGTTGGGATCAGATGGTTAGGCATCACTACAATTAACTATTGTCTGCAAACTTGCCTTAACTCTGTTTCATTAGTTAATCCTTTAGAGGACATGAACTGCACACCAATTGTCTTCATTTCCTTAACTGTAAATTCAATTCATTTTGTAATTAAATGTCATTTAAAATGCAATATAAGTGCAAAATGCGGACTCATTTCAATGCCTTCCGTAGTCTTCATTTGTTTGGCATTTTTAATGTGTTTTTTAGTGATCAGTAAGTAGTGGTGATCGACAGCCGGACGGATGTCTTGGATTATCACATAATTGTTATCCTATAATACAGTAAACATTCATTATATTCATGAATGGATAGTGAAATTGAGACTTCATATAAAAGTGTGGTTTCATTGGATGACTGCTTGTGAGCGATGGCACAGAAAGGGCAGCCCTTCTGCACCACACCATCCGATGCAGTGTCCGAACCCATGTCTCCCACACCAGACATCGCTCGCATTGAGTGCACTGCAGATCACGTGATAGACAACACTTACAGAAACTTCTAGAGCTGTGAATCATTCATCGATCACTCCTTCGCCTAATAAAGTACGCCATAAAGGGGTCGACGTGTATGTCGTGTATGACCTGTCCGTACGCTTACTGTACTATACATTAGCAGTGAAGGGGACGGCAATCGGTGTGACTATAGTGTGACGTATGGTATGAACGAGTGATTCAAGCATTTCTGGAAAGTTCTAGAGTTTGTGTGAAAGCATTGGAAAGGAATATAAGGAGAGATCGAGTGATCGCTGAAAGCATTGAAACATTTCATTCAAAGAGACATACATTCAAAGCATAACTGAATTGAAGTCATATTAAACTAAATTGAATTGAATTAGTGTTGAATCGGTATTACTGTGACTATCATTGCTGTGATTAGTATAATAATAATATCATAAGTGATGGCGAAAGTAGCGGCGATTGGTATCGACTTGGGAACTACTTACTCGTGTGTTGGAGTGTTCCAGCATGGTAAGGTGGAGATCATCGCGAATGACCAAGGTAATCGCACCACACCTTCCTATGTGGCCTTCACTGACACCGAGAGACTGATCGGAGACGCGGCTAAGAATCAGGTGGCGATGAATCCGTCGAACACTGTCTTCGACGCCAAGCGACTGATTGGCCGCCGGTTTGACGACTCGTCGGTTCAGTCAGATATGAAGCACTGGCCCTTCGATGTGGTCTCAGACGGCGGCAAACCTAAGATCAGAGTCGACTACAAGGGAGAGTCGAAGCAGTTCTTCCCCGAAGAGATCTCATCCATGGTTTTGGAATCACACATAAATAATATTAAATAATTGTCGAGAGAATACTTTAGGCATTGGTTGGGGTAGTGGTTGGGGTGTTGGCGCTGTTGGCACTGGTGATGGGCCTGAGATTACATTACGGAATTATTATACTGTATGTTCAAAATATAACAAATAGTGATTCAAAAATAATTTTATTGTAAGTTTTATAAAAGAGTAAAACAATCACATATACTATGAGTGCTCTGATCTGATATCACGACTCATACCTAAAAACAATTGATATCTCGATTAAAAACTATATAATATTTTTATAATAAGTTAGTGGTTGTTATATCAGTTTATGAATATATATAATATATAAATACTATTAAATCCCAATATATTATTATACATAACAAGTGGACGATCTCTGAATCAGTCAAATATTTTAGGTAAATATGTGAATATCTGGAAACTAAAGAATTGGTTTTATTGTTGCGATCGCTTCTCAATGACTAGAAGTGTTGTCACACTTTTATATTGTTATTAATTGCAAAGACATAACCAATTCGAGTAAAGATCCGTCTGACGGCTCCTCTCAGTGGAGGCTTTAGATCACAACAAATCAAATCACATAACAATCGATAATAGGCTGATGTGTGGCTCCGGAACTATAATGCAATCACAACCAAACGTTAAGTTTGTATAATAGCAACAAAATGTGACATTTAATACCTTATCGTCGCTAAGTTTATGTAATTTACATAATATGAGAACCATTAGTGGAGTCCACGTCTCCTTATGGCCTTCCGCTTCCAAAGACATAAAGTGCTCCAACGCTGCCATACATACACTAGAAATGTACAAAATATGTTTAGCATATACTTATTGCAAATACAGTATCACTTATAATTGAAATGTATGGACAAAAACCTCATAATCTTTTGGTCAACAGTAGGCCAACAGTCTTGTCGTGTTTCGTCGGAAAAGAGTCGGAACAGTATTCTAAGAGCACAACAAAGACTTCTGACTTCTTGATTGAGAAGATTGGGTTTATCGACTCGATTGTGGAGACCATATGTGGCTGTTTTCACGGCCCCAACACTGACGATGGCGTGCAGTTGCAGATCATTAAGGCATTGCTCACAACAGTCACTTCCCATTCCTGTCAGGTTCACGAGGGGAGCATTTTGCTGGCCGTCCGCACCTGTTATAACATATATCTGGGCTCTAAGAACCTCATCAATCAAACCACAGCGAAGGCAACTCTCACTCAAATGCTTAGCGTTATCTTCAGTCGAATGGAAGCGCAAAATGAGGACAAAACGGTAGCCAATTGTGAAACAGTAGAAAATGCAATCAATGGTAACGTTGAAGAAAACGTTAAGAATTACAGCAGTGATGACATCGCAGCCATCGATGCAGTTGTTGAAAGTCTTGTCAATGATATGATTGAAAGGGTTGTGAACGGAGATATAAAACTAGACGTGGAGTCTAGTGTTGAATTCAATGGCGATGGAGTGGACGTGTCGTCAATGGGTGCTCGCATTCCTTCGTCGGAAAGTCTGGAAACGACCGATTCTTCTGCCATATCTAACGATACAATTCACTTGAGTTTCACTCATGTCCTCCAAAAAGACGCTTTTCTAGTGTTCCGATCGTTATGTAAGCTAAGTATGAAACCCCTGCCCGACGGACACCCGGACCCGAAATCACACGAACTTCGATCCAAAATATTATCACTTCAACTCATTTTATCTATACTTCAAAACTCTGGGCCAGTGTTTCAATCGAGTGATATGTTTGCGGTTGCGATCAAACAATACTTATGCGTTGCGCTCTCGAAGAATGGGGTGTCAAATGTTCCCGAAGTGTTTGAGCTCTCATTAGCCATATTTCTAGCACTACTTCACAAATTCAAAGTTCACTTAAAAATGCAAATCGAAGTGTTCTTTAAGGAGATATTCCTCAATATTCTGGAGACAATCAGCAGTTCCTTTGAACACAAATGGATGGTTATTCAGGCGTTGACCAGAATATGCGCCGACGCCCAGAGTGTTGTCGATATTTATGTCAATTATGATTGTGATCTCTCATCAGAGAATATATTCCGACGACTCGTCAATGACTTATCAAAGATAGCTCAGGGAAGGGGACAGATGTTGGACGCGGGCATTATTACGTCCACTCAAGAGAGAAGTATGCGAATCAAAGGCTTAGAGTGTTTGGTATCGATTCTCAAATGTATGGTTGAGTGGAGTAAAGATCTTTACATAAATCCCAATCAATTGGCGAATTTGGGTCCAGAAAAGACCGACAATAATATCAATAAAGAGAACACAAATGCGGCCGAAGAGCCGATTGACGATCACTTCAATTCGCAGAACCCATTGGGAGGAAGCAATTCGGTGTCAACGAAGACGTTAGAACTCGATAGCCCTCAACAGTACGAAGAAGTGAAACACCAGAAGGATATCATAGAACACGGAATCTCATTGTTTAATTTGAAACCAATGCGTGGAATCGCTTACCTTCAGGAACACAATGTCATTGATAGCAGCGCTTCGAGTGTCGCACATCTGTTCCACACAAACGATATGCTCGACAGGACACAAGTGGGAGAGTTCTTGGGAGACATCGACTCTTTTAATCGGGAAGTGATGTACGCATACGTGGATCAAATGGACTTCAAGGGCAAAGACTTTGTCTCAGCGTTGCGTTCATTTTTAATGGGATTCCGTCTTCCAGGAGAGGCGCAAAAGATCGACAGACTTATGGAGAAGTTTGCCTCTCGTTATTGTGAGACGAATGTGAATAAAGGCCTGTTTGCGAGCGCAGACACCGCTTACGTGTTGGCATATTCTATAATTATACTGACGACAGACCTCCACAGCGGACAAGTGAAGAATAAAATCACTAAAAATCAATACATTGTTATGAATCGCGGAATTAACGACAGCAAAGACCTGCCCGAAGAGTATTTGTCGCAGATTTACGACGAGATCGCCGGCAGTGAAATCAAGATGAAAGCGGATCATCCGAATCGACGCAAAATGGGTCGAGAGGTGGCGAGTGAGAAGACACGACGACTTCTCTACAACATGGAGATGGAGTCCATGGCCTCCACTGCCAAAGCATTGATGGAGAGTGTGTCTCACGTCGAGGCACAGTTCACTTTAGCCAAACATCACGAACACGTGAGACCGATGTTCCGAATCGCGTGGACACCCTTTTTGGCTGCATTTAGTGTCGGTCTTCAGGACTGCGATGACCCAGAAATTGCGTGTTTGTGTTTGGATGGTATCCGATGTGCCATAAGAATCGCATCGATATTTCAGATGACTTTAGAGAGGGACGCATACGTCCAGGCGTTGTCTCGATTCACTTTACTGACCGCCACTTCCACTCCCAGCGAAATGAAGAGCAAAAATATTGATACTATTAAGACATTAATCACTGTCGCCCACACAGACGGCAACTATTTGGGCAAATCATGGCTTGAAATCTTACGGTGTATTTCACAGCTAGAATTGGCACAACTGATCGGCACTGGAGTTAAACCGCAACTCCTGGTGAATGGGACGCCAAACAGTAGCTCTCATTCATTCGCATTTCCCCTCAAATTGGAATCGATTTCTTCTTTTGCTGTCGACTCGCTCTCAATGTCCAGAAACAAAGAGAAGGATCAGAAGACATACGAGTCTATAGTGGAGACGTCATCGCAAAGCGTTGTGGTGGCTGTCGATCGCATATTCACCGGCTCTATAAGACTCGACGGCGACGCTATCGTAGACTTCGTTAAGGCTTTATGTCAGGTGTCGAGTGAAGAACTGTGTCATCCAACGCATCCCCGAATGTTTAGTCTCCAGAAAATAGTTGAGATTTCGTATTATAATATGGGAAGAATTCGTTTGCAATGGTCTCGTATTTGGGAAACATTGGGCCAACACTTCAATAAAGTTGGCTCTAATCCTAACGAAGAGATCGCGTTCTTCGCCATCGACTCATTGAGACAATTATCGATGAAATTCATAGAAAAGGGAGAGTTTTCTAACTATCGATTTCAGAAGGACTTCTTGAGACCTTTTGAACATATAATGAAAAGCAACGGTTCGATCGCCATTCGAGATATGGTGGTCCGATGTATCGCACAGATGGTCAACAGTCAGGCAAATAAGATCAGATCCGGTTGGAAGAACATCTTCAGTGTCTTCCGAATGGCCGCCTCTGATAACGACGAGTATATCATTGATTTGGCGTTTCAGACCACTTGTTATATCATTAACAATATATACGACCAGAGTTTCAATTCATTGATCGACTCGTTTCAGGACGCCATCAAATGTCTGTCAGAGTTTGCCTGTAATCCCAACTTTCCCGACACTAGTATGGAAGCCATTCGATTGATCCGGACGTGTGCTAAGTATGTGTCAGAACAGCCGCACCTCTTCCATGACTATAATATGGACGACCAAAGCAACAGTAGTCTCACGTCGGAGAAGGACAGGGTTTGGGTGAGGGGTTGGTTTCCCATACTCTTTGAGTTGTCATGCATTGTAAGCACCTGTAAGTTAGACGTGAGGACTCGTGCGCTGACAGTGATGTTTGAAATTACCAAATCTCACGGCTCGTCATTTTGTGACCACTGGTGGCAGGACTTGTTTCAGATAATCTTCAGAATATTCGATAACATGAAACTTCCCGAACAACACAACGAGAAGTCCGAATGGATGACCACAACATGCAATCATGCCTTATATTCAGTGATAGACGTCTTTACGCAATACTTCGACACATTGAGTCCATTGCTGTTGAGTGATGTCTATTTGCAGCTCTTGTGGTGCGTTCGTCAGCAGAACGAACAGTTGGCGCGTTCGGGAACTAATTGTCTCGAAAATCTGGTCATTTCTTGTGGTATGAAATATACGGAACAAACGTGGCTTAAGACCGCTGATTGCATTTTCGAGATGTTTGAGTCAACACTTCCTCAGGAACTGTTGGATTGGAAACCCAATGACATGACTTACTCGCCTTCAAAGAAGGCCGCAATTAATGCAAATCCTATAAACGACGAGAAGGACAGAGCGAACGCTACTAAACAAATGTTTAGTCGTTTGAAAATTCAATGCATTGTTCAGTTAGAATTGGTTCAAACCATTGATGATAT
>CAJPIZ010004422.1:0-10285 GCA_905368565.1 Medioppia subpectinata
TCTGCATCGGTATAACGATATCATCGGTGGACGAGTCGGACGACGAGGACATCGCGATTGTGGACATCACCTGTTTGTTTGAGGACAACCCCATCGGGTGATGATTGGCGTTATTATAGCCGTTGGCAAGAGTTGTGGTCATCGGCGGTGTTGTGGTCGCGTTGTTACCACTCGTGTTGTAATTCATGTGATAATTATTGCCATTCATATTGTTATTGTTGTTGTTGTAGTGATTATGGATCAGATTGTGGCCGTTGTTGACGGTGTCGTTACCGCCGATGATGTCTGTGTGTCCGTCACCGCCGATGGCGTCCGTCCAGTCGTCGTCGCCCAGAAGCGGATCCTTTAGTGACATTTCCCTCACGAGCGATGATAACGCGTTAAATACCTCTCACACTATGTCTATAGGCGTGGATCACAACCAATCCATCCAAACATGTGTTGTTGGGATCAACTCATAGACAATGGGATTAAGTGTTGTTTTAATCCAATCGTTATTATTATTGATTTGATTGCGATTTTTGTTTCACTATTTGTTTCATTGATTTTTTCCTGTCTCTCATATGTTAACAACTCATCCAAACATTACGTTCGGTTGGAATTAAGTACAAAATTCAATTATTATAGCATAAAAACTATGACATATATCATTTGAATCAAATTATTTTCAAATTAACCATGCTCATTAAACTAACAGCGATTAAAAATAACTAAATCAATACATTATATACATTAAAAACTGCAAAAACCATAACATTTCAAACAATAAGACAAAACAATACATCACGTAATATATGAATGGCCCTCAAGGCTGTGGGTATATTGAGAGTCACGTGACTTACAGAGTATTTCCCTTTCCTTTCTGTCGATCACATCCAACACTAAACACACGTTTCTGTGAATCAATTGATTATCACATCAATCCATACCATCGATGGCTGTGGTAAGTGTCCCGAAGAAGTGGCACATGTGTTGCCAATTGATCACTGAATGTGTGCTTACCTTTGAATTGTCTGTTTTTGTGGTATAGAAAGTGAAGAGTGCGGTCAAACCGACCACCAAAGGCAAAGGTGGTAAGAGGAAGAAGTTGCAGCTGAAGTTCACGTTAGACTGTTCCCGACCCGTCGAGGACGGCATTATGAACGCATCCGACTTCGTATGTCTTCACTTGATTACCATTTTCATTGATAATACCATTTGTTATTACCATTTGCTCACACGAGACACATGTGTAGACAAACATTGATATGTTTTGCACAACAATTGTCTGATCTCTTGTTTTTTGCCCACCAATTGGTGTCCACTCTTTGGATCACTTGTCATATCTGATCCAATAGGAGACGTATCTGAAGGAGCGGATCAAAGTGAACGGCAAGACCCAGAACTTGGGCAATGCGGTGACTGTCGAGCGTACAAAGTCTAAGATTCAGGTGACGTCAGACATCCCCTTCTCGAAGAGATATCTCAAGTATTTGACCAAAAAATACCTGAAGAAGAATAATCTGCGCGATTGGCTGCGAGTGGTGTCCACCGCTAAAGACATCTATGAGTTGCGGTACTTCCAGATCAACAATGAAGAGGAGGACGACGAGGAAGACAATGAGTAGACCATTCATTGATCACTTGTTTCTCCCGAAGAGCTCTTCATATGTTTTGTATGATTTGGTGTTTAGTTTTTGAAATAAAATTTGTTTTTTGTTTCAAAATTTGAATTTTTGTGTCATTTTATTGAAATTTTGGATTTCATTTGTCTATACATGAAATCATTATTAAATAATAAATTAATAGGGTTTGTGTTAGCAGTTTATGACTGAGTTATTAAACTTATAATTAGATATAAAATGGTTTGATTTATAAATAGATTTAGAAATTGTAATGTTTAAATAAATGTTATAATACTGTCAAACCTTGGTTAGGAATAGTAGTGTTTCTTATATGGAAATTATAACTTATAAGCTATTAATTTGCCATATTTGTAATCAGTACATCTATTAATAGCATCGAGATTCATTTGATAGCAATAATAGTGTTTTAATGGCAAATCAATCAGTAATGTTAGTATGCGTTTAGAAATTTAAATAATTGAATTGAAATTTAAATGTTATACAAAAATTTTGAGTCTTGTTAATATTGGATGTGCTAATACAGCATGTATTATATGAAGCAATAGAAGTGTCATACAATGTCAGGCAGTATGACGCTTATGCCCCGGAGGCCCGGTCCGGGTTCGGCCGCCCTGTCCTCCCGCACAGGTTTGTAGACATTGGTTGGGCCGCACATATCACGCCCGATGAGGTACATCAACAGCAATAGTAGAGTGACCAACAGGGCGTAACTCAAGTAAACCACCGCCAAACTGAACGCTGTCATCGGTTCCGTTTGGCTCTTTAATTCGTATGAGATTTTAAGATCAATCACTTGGAAGTGCTGTCAAAAACAATTAGGTCAAATTTAGCATATTGTCTGTTCACTATACCGGGTTAGAACCATTTTTAACCAACAGTATTTTGGATGCATTTGATTTGTAACAATTCAATAAACTTACTTTTGAATAACTTGTTATAACAATAAAACAAAATACAATGAAATGCGTTAAATCATTGCTTCAAAGAGAGTGATTGCCTTTTAGAGACAGCGCTTTCATTAGTTGCTGAATGAGATGATACTGTTTTTGTTGGAAGTGTTTGTCATTATGTAATATTGATATCAAATTTATACAACAATTTTTATACAAATGTATTGAAATTAATTGATATTTCTTGAATTGCTTACTAGTATTGGGAGTTTGTATATCAAATTAATACGATTAATAACTATTGTAATGTAAATATAGCACCATGGTACTGTATATCCGGAACATTGTTAATGTGTGTTTGACGCCATAACAAGCTGTGTTAAACAAAATTTGAACCGGGTTAAATTTCAGTAGATTTTGTGAGCACACGGGTTGACGACAAAAAGTACATATTTAACAATACATGTAAATTATAGCAATTGTTTATATAAGTGCTTATATTCTGGATTCAAATTGCATTCAGAATAATAAAAGTCTCAATTTTCGATGAAATCAAAAGTTATGTTTAGTTTTGTGAATACATTTTGTATGGAAATAATGCAAAAAATGTGAATTTATTTATTTAAGAAATTAAATTCTTTAAATGTAATTTTGTGATCAATTTTTGTTGTGTTTTGTTTAAAATGTATGGCATTTTCGCCACTATTATTAAGAACTTGATGTTTAGTTAATTATAATTACATTTAAAACTTCATTTTTTGGCGACCAATGAAAAGCAACAAAAAACAATTAAAAGTAATCACCAGTAGTCACATTTTAATGAAATTTCAATCTTCAATACAATTTATATGATTTGTTATAAAACAATGATTGACAGTAATAATGAAAAGCATTTTAATAATTATAAAATTTGGTTTATAAATGATTAAATGATTGGTTTGATTGGTTTAGACACGAATTGTGGTGATGTGTTGGGGCGGTTCGGGGCGACGACCGACCATCGGATACCGGATGGGGTCAGCGGTGGTCACGTCTTCGGGCGGATCGTTGCAGACATAGCAACACAGGACCAGAATAGTGATCATCAAACTCGTGGCTCCGGACACCAGAAGTATGATTGAGATTAAAAAGTCTATTTCAATGTCCATATCCTAAACCAAACAATTATTCCTCCGCTTCTGAGACCATTCAGTCATCAATTGTGTGACAATTATATGATTGAATGCAAAGTTAGTGAACAATAATTAGTGATTAAATCAATTATATTTACCGATTAATTGGTGTCAAACAAATCGATCACTTTTAGACCCAAAAGTTTGGTTTGACTTTTTGTGTAATGAAAGCATTGATTGAATGCTTTTACAGTTTTTTGTATTGAAAATTTTTTAATGAAAGTTTTATATCGTTCAGCATTTTTAGTATTTATTCAATTTATTAGCTATTTATTTATCTATAATTTATTTATAGTTTATTAATTTTTGCAATTTAATAATATATTTTGAAATTGTAGTGTTTTATCACGATTATTAAACATTACTTTATTTTTATTTTAATTAATCACTTCATTAATACCTAAGTTTAATAACAAAGCATTTTGAATTAAAATGGCATATATTTTATGGATTAAATCAATTGAAAACATATTTTTATATAATTTACTGTCAATTACTGTCCACAAAAACCTAAATTACAATTTAACAATAATTTAGTTAATAAAACTCCATATTTGGCGACCAATCATAAGCAACAAAAACTACAATAATTAAAAGTAATCACATTTTAATGAAATTTCAATATTCAATACAATTTAAATGATTTGAAAAGACAATTATTAACATTAATAATGACAAGTATTTTCATAATTATAGAAAATTAAGTTTTTAAATGAAACCATTGAAGGGTTAAACCACTTTGGTTTAGACCGGGATTGCGGTGATGTGTTGGGACGGTTCGGGTCTTTGATTGGGAATGAAATAACTCGGCGCAGAAGTGGTCACTCGACAGCACCGACCGGTGCACGCGTACCAACACATGATACTAATGAGCCGACCGATGATGAGGAGAGCCATCAATCCGGTGACCATCAGCACCACTGCGATCCAAATGTCATATTCAATGGTCATATCACCCGATCTAACACTTCCTCTGCTTCTGTTGCTATTCAGTCATCAATTGTGTGACAATCATATGAATTAATGCAAACATTATGACAATAATTAGTGATTAAATCAATTATATTTACCGATTGGTGTCAAACAAAGTGATCACTTTTGGGTCCAAAAGTTTGACTTTCATTGAAAGTTTCTGTTTGAAAGCACTGATTGAATTGTTTGACAGTTTTTTCATTGAAAACCTTTTTAATGAAAAGTTTTATATCGTTCATTATTTTCAGTATTTATTTAATTTATACTTTTTATATCATAATCAATAGTTTTCTAAATTCAATCATATAATTATTTACATATTATATTAATTCTAATGTTTAATGATTGCTATTAAACACTACTTTATTTTAAATAATCACTTCATTAGCAAATATCTATGTATTTTAAATCAAACACTTTGTCCCATATTTTATGGATTAAATCAATTGAAAACATATTTTATATAATTTACTGCCAATAAATTTGAGAAAAACCTAAATTACAATTTAAATATAATTTAGTTAATAAAACTGTTTATTTGGCGGCAAATCATAAGCAACAAAAACTACAATAATTAAAAGTACAGTCCGGCCCCGAATTTGGCATGTCATTGGTGCTGTGAAAAAGATGTGCCAAAATTGAATTCTGCTAAAATCGGGTTCATTAGCAGTGCTATTATGACTTGCTGGTGCTAACAAAACCTTATGCTAAATTCGAATTCTGCTAAAATCGCGTGTGCCAAAATCGGGGACGTTCTGTAATTACATTTTAATAAATTTTCAATATTCAATACAATTTAAATGACTTCAAAACAGAATTATTGGCATTAGTTATCAAAAATATTTTCATAATTAAGTTTATAAACGATTAAATGAACAATTGATTGGTTTATACGAGGCTTGTGGTGATGTGTTGGTGCGGTTCGGGACTATAATTGGCGAAGAGGTGCACATCACTTGGCCCAGAGGTGTGCAGTCGACAGCACTGACACTTTGGTCCAGCGGTGGTCACCCGACAGCACCGACCGGTGAAGACATACCAACACGTGATGATAATAGAAACGAGAAAACCGGTCGCACCGAAAGCCATGGCCAACACTGCCAGCAAAATACCAATTTCATCCATCACACGATCAAATACTTCTGGCCTCCGCTTCTGTCACCAATCAGTCATCAATTGTGTGACAATTATATGATTGAATGCAAAGTTAGTGAACAATAATTAGTGATTAAATCAATTATATTTACCGATTAATTGCTGTCAAACAAAGCGATCACTTTTAGACCCAAAAGTTTGGTTTGACTTTTTGTGTAATGAAAGCATTGATTGAATGCTTTTACAGTTTTGTTGCATTCAAATATTGTTCATTATTTTCAGTATTTATTCAATTTTTAACATCTATTTTGTAATTTAATAAAATATATCAAATCATTTACATAATAAACTAATTATTAGTAATTATCGTTTGTTATTAAAAACTAATTTATTTTAATTAAACATTTCATTAATATCTATGTATTTTGAATCAAACATATTTTGTGTATATTTTATGATTAAAATAAATTAAAAGCATATTTTTACATAAATTATTGTCAATTAAATCGACAAAAAACAAATTACCGGTACATAGATTTATAATAAAATAAATCACTTTTAATTAATTAAATAATTATGTTATTGCTTAACAATAAAAGGCAATAATTGTACAATAAATTGATAAAAGTATATAAAATTAAAATAAACTTAAGAACTTATAAAACTTAAAACTTGTAAAATAAAGCATTAAAAAACTTGCAATTTTAAACTTAAACATCAATTTAAGACTCAATTCGTTTGCAAATTGTCTGTAAATTCCTATACGAAACGCTATCGCCATTCAAATCAATACTAATACTATTGTCCACTTCTTCGGCGTCCGAATCGGCGATCGTATGGCAATCATTGGTGCCTTCGATGGCGTTAAGTATCTCATCGATGAGCTGATCGTCGAGCACATCATCACTGAATGCCCTCTTTATCATTGCGTGAATGGATTGAATAGTCTTGTGATCGCTCTCCAGATCTGTGATCAACCCATTGATGGCCTCCACAGTCGGGTGCGCTTTATTCCAGTCCCGAACCAAATACACGGCGTCCACGACTGTCAGCGCCAGAGTGAAGGCAGCCATTCCTCCCTTCAGCGCCAATTTGCCGGTCGCCGGAACCGCTGACTTCACCACAGCTGCCGGTCGGCAGAGATAATAGTATTGATAACAAAAGGNAAAAAATTTTACTTAATAAAATTTAATTAAAATAATTTTTGATTATTTTATTTAACCTTATTACATAATACTAAATTAAATTAATAATATCATATTATAATTAAAAATAATACCATCATTAAATTAATATCATTACAGTAGGCGCTTATTTGCCAAATTTTTATATATAACATCTTGATTAATTATAGTGTTGTCCAAAGTTAACCGGTTAAAAAATTTTAACCGGTTAACCGCGGTTAAAGTCAAAGATTTTTTTGACCGATCGGTTAAAAGTCAAAGCATTTTTTGACCGACGGTTAACTGGTTAACCGATTAACCGCTACGTAATTGATGTCACAGAAATAATTGGTAATAATAACTCTATAATAATTAATAATTTTAACAAATCAGTCATTATTCATTAATAAAGTTTTGCCCTTTTTGCAAAATAACCCTAAATATAAGAAAATACACTAAAATATTTGCAAAATACCCTAAAAATAAGGGTATTTTACAATCATAATAGGGCATAATGACGTCAGCCGGTAAAAAACGGTTAACCGGTTAAGGTTAAAGTCAAGAATTTTTTTGACCGATCGGTTAACGGTCAAACCATTCTTTGACCGGTTAACCGTTTGGACAACACTATAATTAATCAAGATGTTATATATAAAAATTTGGCAAATAAGCGCCTACTGTAATGATATTAATTTAATGATGGTATTATTTTTAATTATAATATGATATTATTAATTTAATTTAGTATTATGTAATAAGGTTAAATAAAATAATCAAAAATTATTTTAATTAAATTTTATTAAGTAAAATTTTTTTTGGATAATGTGCTTATTTTTATAACAAATTAATTGTAGTAAAACAATTAAATTCTTTGAATTTGTACTAGATCAATAGTAATAAATGTGTATAAATAATTAATTGCATAATTTATTATCATGGGATTTAAACGTTAATTCTAATTACAAATAGTTGCACAATAATTGTCGCATTTGCTATTTAATGAATTTTAATTAAACAACCAGCTAGTTAAATAATTAATACAATTAACATAACTGCATAAATTAACGTAAAATCAGAGACAAAATCGCATTAGTTAATTAGATTCAACCAAGTCTAAAACATATATCATAACAATATATTGTGTGTAATTCAAAATGAATAACAGAATATTTATAATCCTGTTAATTATTACTATTATTGTGGCCATGGGTAATTATATATTAAAAGTAAATATAACAATGTTAAATTAAAATTGATTTATTCACAGTGGTTGAGGAGAACCAGGCAGATGAAACTGGAACAGCAAGTCCTCAAGGTACTAAAAATAGAGGTCAACGCCGTAAAAAAAGTAGAGGTGGCGCCGGTGGAAAGGGTCGGGGTAAAGGACGAAAGGGAAAGGGCGACAGCAATGAAAGCCATGTTAGTCCAGCTAACTAATAATATTTGACTTACCAAAATGTTTTAAAATAGTTACTAATTGGTTTATGCTACATCATTGGTTATTGTCTAATTCTGTATAATTAAATGCTAAAATTGTTAATAAAATTTATTTTTGCTCATTATTATTGTTTCATGATTATCACATTCTGTTTTAGTTTCAAAAGTGCTTGGTTAAAGCAAGTACAATTATGTTATATTATTTAGTATAATGTTATATTATCTAGATAACTAGTATAATTATATGACCGGATTGTAAATTTAACATAATGAATATAAATGCAACCAAATGTGCCACTCAGTTGAGAACCGGCTATACCAGCGAATGACCGATTACGTAAACGTAGCTATATTTAGTGCCAAACACCATCTGATCTAGGTAATAAAATTGTGAAATTGAATGTAAAAAGTATAATTTTTAATTTCCTACATACATCTGAGTCACTATGGCCATAACAATGCGCAACATGTTTATATTAGCCAAAGCCTATTAATAAGTGTAAATAATTACATAAACAATTTAAGTTATTTAAAGCAACAATTACCATAATGTAATGATATAATTTTTACATTGTGTATTTTATCTAAAAAATAAGCATGATAAAATGATTAATACTTGTTCATATGGACAAACAGGACACACTCTGGTGTTTGATTATTAAAACAATTAAATTATATAAAACATTGAAAACATATGGATTTTTGTTTATTAAAAAATTAATAAGATTGTATTTTATAATTAAAATTTCATAGTAAATATTAAATTACTTCAGTTTGACGGTTCAAGAAAAGCGGTTGTGAAGTAAATTGCATTTAAAATTAGTCAATCCGGGTCATACCTTTAAACCCACACATACACAGCATTGCACATACATGTTTAGCGGATAAAATATACCTTTTTGAAATCAATTCAATAAATAAAAATGTATATAAATAATTGAAACAAAATAAAATAATAAATGCATATATTTAATTGTCATAATTGGCATAAGATATAATGAGAAACAAAATATGGCTTACAATATACTAATTTAATTTGTACTTAAGTTATAATAAAATTCATATTTTATAATAATAAAATAAATTGTTCACGTGGACAAGAGGTAACGTGTAATTTTCATTGGTATACATATAATTTATTTAAACAAGATTCTTTGTATAAAATTGCATTATTACAATAGTTGACAATGTACATATATTTTATACAAATATTTTATACAATATTTTATGCAGTACACGGATCTACACAATTATATTACACAATAATACCATAATAATTGTGTATGAATTGTGATTTATATTAACTGATTTGATCTATAATTTAAAAATATAATAGTTTAATTATTTGTGGCCTTGATAGTTTACTATATATTTAAAAATAACTATATACAATAAGTAATTCTATAATTAACTGCATTGATATCATGTTTATTCAATAGGAAAATTCACGGTAAATATTATTCACAATATTTTTATATTTGTTTAATATTTTTTAAAAAGCAAATAATTTTTTATTTGATGGAAATTCATGTCAATAAAACCATCAATCATAACACATTATAATTATCAGGGCCCTTTAATAAGTTCCACAAGCTATAACATATAATTAGTTGCGAAAGCTTAAATTTATAAAATAGATAATAAAGATAATAAATTATAGTATTATGTAAGCTGTAAAAATTACCTTTGTAATTATTTTTATACTTGACCATAATTTTGCAACATGTATATTTTAAATAGACTTTACTGTAGCACAACAAACTACATCCCTCTAAAACTATTGATACTAATATCCAGATGTTTGTTACAATACATAATTGTAATGCAAATAAAAAGCACAAACTCAATAAAAATACAATACAATTTGCATATTGGTGTCAATCGTGTGGTAAACAGTTGAATGATGTTAATAAAAAAATTTAATCAAATTT
>CAJPIZ010004423.1:0-10282 GCA_905368565.1 Medioppia subpectinata
AATAGATTTTAAAATTTAATGTTTGTTTTAAAATGTTTACCAAAATTATAAAAATTTATTCTAGCTTTGAAAATATATGCAAACAAACAGAGAATGTTAGCAAAACTAATAAAATATGTTATATGTTGTACATTGGGTTTAAATTGTATAAATATTAAATTCTGGGTAAAACTGATTTATGTACAGCAATGTACACATATTTTAGTAATGTTGCAAAATTACAAACAATTTGAAAACTAAAACAATGTTTTAATAATTATCAGTAAAATAGATGTTTGGCCATCAAAATGCTATCACAAACGTATTTGATATAAAATGAAAAAACTATTCATTAAATAACAAGAACACTTTTGTTCTATTAGTTAAAACTTACAATTTTCTTGTAATCACTTCCTATAATCACCTTGGTCTTATAAACTAACATTACTGTCGTGATTTATATCATTTGTTGCAATATTTACTAGACATATAGACATCTATTTAAGAAATTCTTTACTAATGTTATATTATGTCTAAATATGAGAGAATTTATACGGATTGTAATGCATGGCTAATATAAGCAATGCAAATGAATGATAAGTCTATACCATTGAAAGTGACATAAATTGTGTGTAAATTATTTATTTTAGAAATATATTTGAGAATAAATTATATTCTGTTTGAATTATTTTAATCGGAATGAAATATGAATGCAAGTGATACTTATTTATTTAACCCATTAATTTCTAAAATTATTTTACACAAAATTAACTTTCTAAAAAATACTCTCCAAATACGGATAACACTATAATTATGCGATTATTGCGATAAAATAAATCATTAATTAAGTATTATTTTGTTTTAATAATTCAAAAGCGATTATAAAATATCATTAGTATTTATGTGTATCGCAGATAACCCTAACTGTTATTATATTTTTCTGATAATTGATTATAAATTTGGAAATTTCTATCAAATTATTTTTGCCAAATTTCACAATAACTTATGTTTTACATTGAATTTTGTTTGTAATTTGCGATAAAATTGAAAATAATATGTAATAAAATAATTTTTATTCAAAAATATTTTGTCAATATTTTGTAAAAATATCTTTTAAATAACTTTTAAGGCATTTATTACTTCATTTTATTGATTAATTGCCTGAACGGTATTCAATAATCTCTAGAATACTTTTGCTGAGTAAATGTTTTTTCAATTTACTTATGATTTAATTAAATGATAACATTTTTACATACAATAATTAAAACAAAAATGGATAAGATTAGGATTACAGAATTAAATGGACAAATTATATAACATTAAAATATCGTGATAACTATTTATTGATTAAAATGTATGTATGAAACAAAATAATTGACAATTAAATAAATAACATGAATTGAAATTAATTATTGCATTCATTTAATAATGAAATGCAAATTTTCACGCCTTTTGAATACAAATGTCAACATTTAAAAAGTATTCATTTAATTATCAATAATAACATTATTTCAAATTCAATCCTCAAAAACGGTTTCTAATATTCAAATCCATTCCCAAAAGTACTGAAGAAGTGAAACAAACAGTTCTGAAACAAAGCAAAGAGCGGACCAATGAATTCATTGCCTACCACTGGAAGTGATGTCTTATGCGATGACATATTGGGACTCATATTAAGTCAGTTATCAATCAAAGAGTTGTCTCGTTTTCAACGATTGTCACAACAGTTCCGCGATTGCACTCAAAAAACGCTTCGGAGGAGACAATCGCTGGCCATTGGATTTGACAAACGCCCGGACTATAGTAAGGAAGTAAACGTCGAATACATCACTCGCTCTATTGATCTGAAGGCCATTGATATCAGTAACGGGTTTAACGGCAAAGACAGCAAAGACAACGTCCCAGTGCTCAAGAAGTTACCACGAGTTCAGAGATTATACATTCGACGCACTAGAATCACATTTGAGACAATGAAAGACATTGTCAAACATTTGCCACATCTTCGGGAGATTTGCTTCTTTGAGTTCCCTTTCTTTAAGAACGATATGAAGAGATATACTTCGAGACAATGGGCAGAACTGTTGGCAAATGTCAGACACATAACCATTGGTTATATCGATAAGAAATACGTGACATATATGGCAGATATCATACGAGAGATGACATCTCTTCAAAGTCTTCACATTTATTACATGTCGATCTCATCGGTTCTACTCGTCGATTGTCTGCCGCCAAACATCCGGTCACTGAAAGTAATGAGGAATACGTTTGACACGCAATCCATTGACAGTCTGACCACAAAATGCCATCAAATACAAGAACTGTCACAAATAGATTTTAAAATTTAATGTTTGTTTTAAAATGTTTACCAAAATTATAAAAATTTATTCTAGCTTTGAAAATATATGCAAACAAACAGAGAATGTTAGCAAAACTAATAAAATATGTTATATGTTTTACATTGGGTTTAAATTGTATAAATATTAAATTCTGGGTAAAACTGATTTATGTACAGCAATGTACACATATTTTGGTAATCTTGCAAAATTACAAACAATTTGGAAACTAAAACAATGTTTTAATAATTATCAGTAAAAATAGATGTTTGGCCATCAAAATGCTATCACAAATGTATTTGATATAAAATAAAAAAACTTTTCATTAAATAACAATAACACTTTTGTTCTAGTAGTTAAAACTTGCAATTTTCTTGTAATCACTTCCTATAATCACCTTGGTCTTATAAACTAATACATGTATTACTGTCGTGATTTATATCATTTGTTGCAGTATTTACTAGATATATAGACATCTATTTAAGAAATTCTTTACTAATGTTATATTATGTCTAAATATGAGATAATTTATACGGATTGTAATGCATGACAAGCAATGGAAATGAATGATAAGTCTATACCATTGAAAGTGATATATGATTTATTGTGTAAATGATTTATTTTTGAAGTACAGTATATTTGAGAATAAATTATATTCTGTTTGAGTTATTTTAATCGGAATGAAATATGAATGCAAGTGATCCTTATTTATTTAACCCATTAATTTTGAAAATTATTTTAAACAAAATTAACTTTCTAAAAAATACTCTCCAAATACGGATAACACTATAATTATGCGATTTTTGCGATAAAATAAATCATTAATTAAATATTATTTTGTTTTAATAATTCAAAAGCAATTATAAAATTTCATTAGTGTTTATGTGTATCGCAGATAACCCTAACTGTTATTATATTTTTCTGATAATTGATTATAAATTTGGAAATTTCTATCAAAATATTTTTGCCAAATTTCACAATAACTTATGTTTTACATTGAATTTTGTTTGTAATTTGCGATAAAATTGAAAATAATATGTAATGAAATAATTTTTATTCAAAAATATTTTGTGACTATTTTGTAAAAATATCTTTTAAATAACTTTTAAGGCATTTATTACTTCATTTTATTGATTAATTGCCTGAACGGTATTCAATGATCTCTAGAATACTTTTGCTGAGTAAATGTTTTTTCAATTTAATTATGATTTAATTAAATGATACCATTTTTCAAATGGTTAAAACAAAAATGGATAAGATTAGGATTAACAGAATTAAATGGACATATTATATAACATTAAAATATTGTGATAATTATTTATTAATTAAATGTATGTATGAAACAAAATAATTGACAATTAAATTGCAATTAAATAAATGACATGAATTGAAATTAATTATTGCATTCATTTAATAATGAAATGCAAATTTTCACGCCTTTTGAATACAAATGTTAACATTTAAAAAGTATTCATTTAATTATCAATTAAAGCATTATTTCAATCCTCAAAACGGTTATAAAATTCAAATCAAATCCATTCCCAAAAGTACTGAAGAAGTAAAACAAAAAGATTTGAAACAAACAAAGAGCGGACCAATGAATTCATTGTCCACCACTGGAAGTGATGTCTTATGCGATGACATATTGGGACTCATATTAAGTCAGTTATCAATCAAAGAGTTGTCTCGTTTTCAACGACTGTCACAACAGTTCCGCGATTGCACTCAAAAAACGCTTCGGAGGAGACAATCGCTGGCCATTGGATTTGACGACCGCCCGGACTATATTAAGGAAGTACACGTCAAATACATCACTGGCTCTATTGATCTGAAGGCTATTGATATCAGTAACGGGTTTAACGGCAAAGACAGCGAAGACAACGTCCCAGTGCTCAAGAAGTTACCACAAGTTCAGAGATTATACATCCGACGCACTAGAATCACATTTGAGACAATGGAAGCCATTGTCAAACATTTGCCACAACTTCGGGAAATTTGCTTCTTTGAGTTCCCTTTCTTTAAGAACGATATGAAGAGATATACAGCCAAACAATGGGCACAACTGTTGGAAAATGTCAGACACATAACAATTGGTTATATCGATGAGAAATACGTGACACATATGGCAAATATCATACGAGAGATGATATCTCTTCAAAGTCTTGACATTTATTACATGTCCATTTCATCGGTTCTACTCGTCGATTGTCTGCCGCCAAACATCCGGTCACTGAAAGTAATGAGGAATACGTTTGACACGCAATCCATTGACAGTCTGACCACAAAATGCCATCAAATACAAGAACTGTCACTCATTTCTCCCATTGAGAGGCACTACGACTTCTTTGTAGACAATGGATTTGGCGAACGGTTTGTCATTATCTGCGACCGTCTGAAGAATGTCGAGAG
This sequence comes from Medioppia subpectinata, assembly GCA_905368565.1. NCBI lineage: Eukaryota > Metazoa > Arthropoda > Arachnida > Sarcoptiformes > Oppiidae > Medioppia > Medioppia subpectinata. The sequence continues at coordinate 4,725 of CAJPIZ010004423.1, forward strand.
TCTGACCATTCAATTGGCGTGGATTCCGGGCCAAGTATTCGCCGAAAGAATCGCAAAGTTACCAAATATAAGACATTTGGCAATCCTTTCTCATTCATCTAATTCCATGTCTTTCAACACGACATCAATGACACCATTGACTAGTCTTCGGTCACTCAGTCTTTATGGCATTAAGTGTTCACCAGAAATGTGGTCACAATTGGCGAAAGTAGTGCCAAATTTGCGTCAATTATCTCTCGATGAAATCAATTGTCACGTCGATTGTGGCCATTCAATAGATCCCGAAGAAGAGTGTTTAAAGAAGTGCTGTCAAAGATTTATGACTTCAGTGGCAAATCACCCAAAACTAAAAGCACTGACATTCGGAGACAACGAAGACAACCTCTTGAGAGCCATTCATCTGTGCAAACGCTTGGATCAGCTCTGCATTCATACATTTATAGTGAAACTCGAGTTCGTATATGAGTTCATAACCGAGACTCTGGCCGATCGACACCGAGTGTTCCGATTGGGTCTTCTGAAATACAAAAGGGCTCACCTCTTGAGACGAATGGCCGAAATGTCTGTTCAGATACCGAGATATTTGCAAATCAAAAGCTGCGGAATGGTTGGCCACCATATGTCCAGTTCTTAAGCCAATAGTTATTTAAAAGATATTTTTACAAAAATTTTTGAATAAAAATTATTGCATTACATATTATTTTCAATTTAATCGCAAATTACAAACAAAATTCAATGTAAAACATAAGTTATTTTGAAATTTGGCAATTATTAAAATAAAAATATTATAATTTATTATTCTTATAAAGAATATTAATTTGTTAGTGAATGAAAAAATAAACAATAAAAGAGATTTCTTACTGTAAATGCAATGTTGTTTCATTCAAATCATAGTTATCTTCAATTAATACAATAAATAATCAAAACATCAAATCTTCACAAATTCAATCAGATTTTGTTTTTCAATTCAAATATATTTCTGTTGCCATTATTTCACAAACAAATTCCGTATATGTATTGAATGAATTGTTATTTAATAAATCACAAAATAACAAATGCTTTTGTATTATATAATACGACAAAACAAAAATAAAACAAGAATTAAATATTAATATATGAATTGAATTATTATTTTAATGATTGCAGTGTCGGCACAATATGTAATGACTTATTTGTTGAAATATTTATAAGTTATCATTAATAATGATGTTTTGATCTAAGACTTTGTTGATAAACTAAAATAAGTTTTATCAAGATTATTGCCTAAAATTATTATCGGGAAATACCACTTTAAAAAGTTGCAAGATCATCTTAAAGTGAAATTTAATCTAAATTCGAATATACAGAATTTGTATTGTAGTATCAGTTGCTGTAATTATATGCATATTCATGGCATACGATACAACTGCCAACTGTTGGTTATCCTTCCGATTAAAAACATTATCTTGTTAATTACATTGGTTTACACATGTTAATTGCACATGTTCATTTGGTATATGCAAGAATTGGGAGTGAATTGCATTTGTGATCATTATTTGTAATCTCAAACAAAACACACAAATTCTTTGCATCACTTCATTTCCTTTACTATTATTATTGTTTACAACAATTGTTGTTAAACTGATTATAAGAGTTGTTTCTTATTATCATTTATTTATTATCACAAACAATAAATAGTAAAATTCAAAATTCTTTATACAATCACTTCAGAAATTTATTGTTTCCATAGATTTATTAATCAATATCTTGTCATTTGATTAAATAATTTGTCGTCTCTTTATTTATTGTCACAATTAAAATATTTTTTTGTATAAATAAATATTTAATAAAACAAAATACCAAATAATATACAACATTTCAAAAGTTTAATATAATGATTAATTATTAATAATATTAACAATAGATGTAATTATATAATAATCATAACATTTTGATTGTAATTGAAAATATTTAATTATAACTTTATTATTATTGTAATCAATAGTTAAGTAATTATTATTCACAAGACGTCATATATAAAACCAAAAGGCAATCAAAATCACTATAGAAATACATTTTTGCGAAATAAATCATAAAACAATTGAAAACTTAAAATACAATTTAAGACAATTTGAAAAAATGAATCAAAAATAAACATAAAATAAGACAAAAGAAACACACTCTGCAAGGGATAGAATTGAGACAATATTATTATGTTGTAAATACAGTAAACTCATAAAACAAACACCGGGATCAATTTAAAAACAATTTAAACAAAAAACTATAAATTATTAACAAATAAAACTATTCGCAAAAACGAAAGGCAAATATTTAAATCTCTTTCAACACAACCGATGCGTTGAATACAAAACAGAAATGATTATTAAAAAGTTATGTTCAAATTTCGATCACAAATTTTATTATTAATTAAAAGTAACATTAAATGAATAGCAAAACATAATTTATAGTCCAATGCGTTTAGCGTTAAGACACGACACATACATAAAACACATCCAGAAGACTACAAAATGTGTTCAAAGAGTATGCGGACAACAAATTGTATCCAACATTTTCATCAATGATTAGATTAGCAGAAAAAGATCACATTTTTCTTAACATTATGGTTAAGGCGTGTATATTAACGACAAAAAAAATAGCAACACTTCCAGTCATTAAACCGTCTCAACATTTAAGGAGTAAATTATAGCACTATTTAATGTGTAAATCGGTGTCCAAAGTACGGGTGGGGGCGGGGGTTAGCGCAGAGTGAATGCACTTTTGATTAACCAAAATATTAACAAAAACAGTGCCTTTCGATAATGAAACGTCTAATTAATTGCTGGTCTTATCACTTAAAGCACTCGTTTCTCTCGTCTCTGAGTCTGAATTTGAATATTTGGATAATTTCTTAAAAGTCTCTTCAATGACCTGATGTTTGGCCTGAAGTCCGCCGCCGGGCGGCAAATCCTTCCACTCCATGACAGTCAAGTCGTCCATTAGGTCCGAGAAACTGTACTCATCGTTGTTCTTACCGACCAATTCCTCCACTTTGGCCACAATCTGATGGTCCAGCTTCTGGTCCCTGGCCTTGGCATCTGCGGTGACTGCGGGCGCGCCCGCGAACGTCACCAAAAACAAACTCATGTTATCTTTACTCCCCTTATGAAGACATGTGTCGATAACATTGGAACAAATGGTTCCCAGATTTTCTTCGATCGCCAATTGGTATCTGACGTACGAATACAAGTCCTCGTTTGTCATCACATCCCATATGCCATCGCAGGCCAGCACTAAGAACTCGTCGGTCTTGTTCTTGGATTTAACAGTGACTTCCGGTAAGGGAGAGACCAGTTGTTCTGTGGAGGGCTTATTGGCCACCTGTTTATATTCATAGTCACCCAACGCTCGCGAAACAGCTAGAGATCCGTTCACTCGCGAGATCATGACATTACCGCCGGCCTCTACTATCCGTTGTCTCTCTTCTGGATTATTCGGTTTGTGGTCTTCGGTCGAAAAATAGACGGCACCCGAGCGGCAGAGGACGGCCCGCGAGTCACCCAAATTGGCGATAAACAGATGGCTCTTTGATATGAGGGCACAGATGGCAGTCGTGCCGCTCTTGTCCTCTCCGGACATCAAGTCTGGGTACGAGGTCTTCATCTTCTCGTCCAAGTCTAAGAAGCCATCCTTAATAGAAGTGACCACAGAGTCGATCTGAGTCGTGGACAGCGTGTCGTTCAGTTCGGACACATTCTTCTGGAAGTGTTTCGATTGCGTGATTGTGTTCAACAGTTTTTCTGCGCAAATTCCGGCCACTTTGGCGCCCGCGTGGCCGTCAAACACGGCGAAGAAGCTCCAGTCCTTGAGCTGTTCCAGTCCTACCTGAACACAGTGTCTGTCCTCCATCTTCAGCCGCCAGCCTTGCATTGAACTGAACCCATACTTCAGGCCATTACCCGACCCCTCGTCCGTCTGTTTCTCAGTCTTTGGTTTCTCTAAACTCTGACCCATTCTTCCACTTCTCAGGCGATTATTCTTCAGATAATTTTCACACAAACTTTTCCTTAGCTTTTGTCAACTTTTCCTCAACTATAAGGAGATTACAAATGAAAATGTAATTAAAATCACACAAAATATACAATTTTTGACTCGAAAACTAAATCACAAATTAATGGTAAAAATTTATAATTAATGAGTAATTTATTTATTAAACACAGAAATGTGTGATAAATATATGTCTCACACTTTTTTGCACTAAAAAACTCAAAATGATTTGTTTTGAGAGCAAATAATCGCCAAATATTACACAAAATAAATGATGAAATAATGAATTAATTATGTAATTATGGATGAGTTTGAATCGAGGTAAAGGGTTTTAAGAATGTCAACAAATAGCACATAAAATGACCAATGTATAATTTTGGATCATATACAAACCATTTGGTGAGTATTAAATTAGTGCAATTCATCCAATAGTTATAACTGGTTATAATAATCGTGAGATTATTGTCAAAGTGATAATCATTAATAATCTTTACGTACAATACAATCGCTTAACACTACATACTATAGTATAGTGTATATTATATAATAGTGAATAAACTTTAGTGAATTGAAATGCAATATTTGGTACAAACTCTATATATTTCTATCGCATATCACATAATAATTGATACAATAATACAGTGGAGAGTATTATGAGAGACACGAAACGTATCCAACGATTATTGCATCAATTCTTGAGTTTTGTATGCAATCAACGCTTTACTGAATTTTTAATACTCGACAACACATTTTCAATGCTAAACATGTTAAACATGTTCATTTCAAATTACCTTATAGTTTATGTTATGTGTGATCAAACTTCAATACCGATTATGCAAATTATTAAATAAAACATAACTTATATGAAACTAATCATGGTGGTTTTTCGGGCACTTATTCTGTTAAATTGTTTGGCATCGTGTATTTCTCGACAACTAAACTTAAATTATATTTATATACAAATGAGTTATTAATAAAATGTTTTCTCCCTCTCATCTCTCTCTCTTCCTTTAAAACTGTTTCACTATATATTTTTGTCCGTATAAACAATTTTCAACACGTTTTTATGTGTTTTAACCTATTTTCTGCTTTAATCGCATGTTTTTCTCATACATTTACATTATGTTTTCGTTTAGTGACGTTTGCATTGCCTAACAGTCCCCTCCTGTCATCTGTCAATCCCGAGACTCACTATTATATAACTTTTTAGCCATCGATTACGTAATCTAACAATTGCTACAAATTGTATTAAATATTCAAAACTCAATTTTGTAATTACTGTATAGTTTTGAGTTATCAACATTTATATATTTTAATACTAAATTACATTAAATTTCAAAAATTGTATTAAAAAATAAAAGCAAAAATAATATACAGAATATTCTTACGGCTCAATATTATGTTTGATTATCCGTTGGTTTCCACAAATTGTCAGACACTTCGTTAGTGATGCCAGAGTTTAGTGCAATACTCACATCATTTATATTTTTAATCAAATGTTTAATCAAACTTAATGTTTGTCGAGATCTTTGTCC
>CAJPIZ010004425.1:0-10280 GCA_905368565.1 Medioppia subpectinata
ATTATTAATTTTATCTAATTGTATAATTGAATGCAAATATTATTCTATAAAGCATTGTATATAAACATAATTTGAAAAATAAATTTTAACGAAATTTTAATGCATTAAATATTTAAATAATGTGCTAACTTATTGTCTATTGAATTATAATATTGTGACAAATTAATAATTTATTATAATCTATATTTTAGAGAACCAAATGTGGTTATTTATTATTTTAAACTGTAGAGGAAAATCACAGTAGCTGTATTGCAAACAAATAAGATTTAAAATATACTTACATTTTTAACAATTACGATTTTTAAAGTTCAGTTATTATGAATTTAAATGATCACGTTAGATATTTATTAAGTTACTATATTTAATTGATTGGATTATATTAACTGATCACAATCTACTGTATCTGCTGATACATGTAAAGTACTGTATGTCTACAGTTTGGCACTCAAGTGAGCACTCTATGGAAAGAGAGATGTTTTTATTTTTAAAAAAAATTTCTGACAAAACAATTGACATGAATTCTAGATTATTCTATCATTAGTTTGTGATTGTGAATATTTAAAAATGAATAAACAATAAAATCTTACTGTTTTTATTGAATGTCAATGTTTTACTGTAATTCCTGTTATTTTAAACTGTAACCGAGTTTTCCAGTCAATCCCTCGAATCTATATTAAAACCTTAACTGTACTGTACTTTTGGGTATAAGAGAGAGACTGTTTGTTGAGACAGTCTCTTGCATTCAGTTTTCCCCCACCCGTCAAACTTTAAACAATAAAAGTATTCTCAAAAGTTTCTCAAGTATTCTCTTTTCAGTTCTACTATTGACATTATTTTTATAAAATAAATATGAATAAAATATTGTAGTGAGTTATTTAAGTTTATACGGGATAATTAGTCCAAGCCTAGCACCCTAAAATCTACAACTATATTGTTACTACACAAAGCGCATGTGCGAACACCAGTCGACTGTAATACACTTTGCATCGAGCACATGCGCTTTGTGTAGTAACAATATAGCTGTAGATTTTAGGGTGCTAGGCTTGGACTAACTATCCTGTACATTAAATTAAGAGGTTTAGGATCAGGGTAAAGTTGTTGTCAAAATAAGCGAATACCACAATTTCCATAATAGATAAGACCATAAATTCACATGATAGTTAAGAAGCACTTAAGTTATGTCTTAAACATAATCCTCAAAACATATTCATTATATATTAAGTCCTTAATAGTTGTTAGAAGTAGCAAAGGGCTAATTGTACGATGTTTTTATGTAATTAGTAGTTACACTGCAATTTATTAAGTATATATTCTTGGTAATTTGCGTATGCCTTTGCAAATATTTATTGTTAATTAAATAAGTAATTATTACATTCAGTTTTGAAATAAATCAAATAAATCAAGATAAATTGAAGGATAATTCTTAAGAATTTAATAACTTAAATTTCATTCACACATAATCTAATTAGTTAACATCATTTATGCTATCATTGATAACTTGTAGAATATTATACAGAATAATCAATTTTACACACAAACCACGTTTAATCAAAACAGTCCCTACTTTATTCTAGAATCATCTTGCTTGATCATTCATGTTCAGAAATGATACACAAAGAACTAACATGTCATGAAACCTATGTAACTTGTCTCTGATTAGTATATCTAATCAGTCAATGTATCTCGTGAATTTCTGCCAAACAATAAACAAGCTTGTTTTTAAGTCAGTGCCACTTAAATTATACTTGGTACTTCGGAGTCGTAACCACATCCTGGTTCATGTGTCAACTACTATGTGTGTGGTCTCTATTTTTAGCAAACTTGAATTCTAAGTAATAGTTATGTAATGTATTATAATATGTATGGATTTTATACTCAAATCAATCACTTTTCTGATTAAGATATACCGTGATTTCACAGGTAACTATTAATTGTCGTTATAAAATTAATAATGGCTCGATAAAAATTTTAAATAAATCACGGGTAAAAAATTAAATTATTTTACCTGTACGCTTAAATAGATAACAATTATTTAAAATAAAATAATTAATCACAGAATTACAATCATGATTATTATGTAAGATTATTTTGTGTTGATATTATAAATCTTAATAAGCTATTAAGCCATATTACTGTATATACTTATAAAAAATAATGTTTTACATTTTCAAATTAAACCCTAAGTATGCACTTTGAATATTAAACAATTATTAGTTAAAGGAGGGTAACAAATACTTGAAATAGTAAAGTAACTGTTGATAAAATAAATATCAATTTCATTAGAAAAAAAAGTTGCGTACGATTTCTATTTTCTCGTGAATTGTTGTAATCTCTTAATCTCTCACAAATAGGATATGAATTATGTATTTAAATGAGTGCTAAACTTCTCAGTTGTTCACAAAAGAGTTTTGTCACAAATTGGTAATCAATGGCAAAATTGGGAGTTTTGTTGCTTTCCGTGCTTTTGGTGTCATTTCTGTCGGATATACACGCCGTCCAGAAAAGAGGTTTGATTTAACATAAAATAAACACTTTTGACAATTAAAAATAATTGTAAATATAATTGTAGATCATAACGATTATGCAAAGAACCCTCATCCGATAGTGTGTTACTTTGGCAGTTGGGCATTCTACCATAAGGCCGAGAAGTTTGATGTCTCTGATATTAACTACGATTTGTGTACACACGTTAACTACGGTTTTGCTAAAATCGATGAATACAACTATGAAATCCAAATGTTTGATCCCTGGCTGGAAGACCATTTCCGTTAGTATAATGTTTATAAATTATAATTATTGCATTATTATATAAGTTATGAATCTATTTGAATAACGAATTTGTGTCTTCAGAGGCGTACCAGAGATTCATTGACCTGAAGAAAAAGAACCCGAACTTAACGACAATGATATCATTGGGCGGTTGGTATGAGGGGTCAGAGAAGTACTCAGATATGGTTACCAATCCTGATATCAGAAAGAGATTTGTGAAGAGTGCCGTTGAATTCTTGGATAAACACAATTTTGATGGCCTGGACTTAGATTGGGAACATCCGGCCGCCAGAGGCGGCGCGAGTAGTGATAAAGAGAATTATATCAAACTTTTGGAAGAATTGAAGGAAGCGTTTGAACCGAAAGGATATCTCCTGACGGCCGCCGTATCTCCAGGAAAGGGAACAATTGATGCGGCATTTGTTGTGCCAAAACTGAATGAACTGCTCGATTGGGTAAATGTGATGACGTACGACTACCATGGTGGGTTTGACAACTATTTGGGACACAACGCACCCATATATCACAGACCGGAAGAAAATGAAGAGTTGGAGAGACAATTACCTCCAATGGATTACACGCACTTCACTGTCGACTATACTATCAATTATTTCCTAAGTCTGGGTCTGTCTAAGGAGAAGATGATAATGGGAGTGCCCTTCTATGGCAGGGGTTGGACTCTTATGGACGCTCAACACAATCATCTTCACGACGAGGCAAAGGGTATGTCACCCGCGGGTTGGATAGGTGGTGAGCCCGGAGTGTTGGGCTACGACGAGGTTTGTTATTTCAATTATTTTTATATTCCAATGTATACTCAAATCTGTTATTTATAGTTATGCCAAATGTTCAATAAAAACGGCAGCGATTGGCACCACACGGGAGACCCCTATTATTTGGCTCCTTATTCGTGGACTAATGAGATATTTATCGGACACGAAGACAAGAAGAGTCTTAAATGCAAAGTATTGTCGATTTATTTCTATTTGTTTATAATTAGTTTGTATACTAATGTCTGTATGAATGCCATCAATAGATCGCATACTTGAAGAGCAAGAAATTGAAGGGAGCGATGGTTTGGGCGCTTGAAAACGACGACTTCAAGAACCGTTGCGGTGAAGGAGCGTATCCTTTGCTTAACACTGTTTACGATATGCTTAACGGCAAAGACAGCGGATCTATGGAGTGTCCCTACGGAGACATTTACCCGCCGACTGTGCCTCCGACAACCACTACCACCACAACTACCACTACTACCACAACAACACCCGCCCCGACCACACCAACCGATCCGCCGACAACACCAACCACTCCGCCGACACCTTCCCCGACAACACCCACAACTGCGCCGACACCGCCGCCAACCACTCCCACAACACCAGCGCCGCCGACCCCAACACCCGAACCAATTGACGTCATTTGTTCCCGCGATGGGTATATGGAGTATCCCAACGATATCCATAAGTACTATCAGTGCGAGAATACAGGACCCCATCAATGGAGATTAACTCTGAAGCCGTGCCCACTCGGCCCGTCCGGTGAACAACTGGTTTGGCACCAGAAGCTCAGGAGATGTGACTATTAAATGAATGAAACAATTTAATCGTATTGTTTTCATTCAGTCTATTATTCTTACGAATAGTTTTACTTAATGTATAATTGAATGCAAATATAATTATAAAACATTGTATATAAACATAATTTAAAAATAAAATTTAATGAAATGTAAATGCAAAATCCAGTTTACATTTATTCAGACAATGTTTAATTGTAATTATGTTTTATTTGTGGCATTTGAAGACGTTTTAGTTTTAACAGAATTGTGAATTACAAGTAAATTTTTAACCAAATTGTAGTTTGCTTTAACACTAGTTATAACATGATTAAAAATCGTGTGATTCGCAAAAATATTACCGTTATAAAGTATCCCACACAGGATTTTAAAATTTATAATTATTATTTTTTTACAAGTTTCTAGGGTGAAAAACTGTCATAATAAAACATTAATAGTTCTAAAATGTTTTAAAACTGTTTTAAGCATTATTTACATTTGCAAATTACACACATTAATTTTGATTATAACTAATACTTGTAAATTAACAAAACTTTAATTTAATATAAATAACAAATATAATATAATAAACAATCTGACCGTCAATAGTAGAATCGATTGGTGAAGCAAACCATTAAATGAGTTTCTATTAGTTCCGAATCGGTTATTATCGGTTCAGCTGTCACTTCACACGGCGAGCAAAATGATTGGCAAACAAATACGAAACAATTATTTAATATTATTGTAACCAGCTTATTTAAAACTAGACATTGAATACTTAACTGACTAAAAATATATACCAAGAATAAACATTTAGTAGTTTTGAAATTTCTCATAAAAATATTCCATTTAATGTATGGTTGGGTAATATTATCAAAATATACATATCTACCAAAAATAGTTAGTTTTATATGATTAATATGAAATCCAACTTATGTCCCACAGAATTAGTGTGGTATTCTTATAAGTATTACCATAATTGTTTTGCTAACATATAAACAATTATATTGAATTATGTAAGTAAACAATTCGTGATATTGTTTGTTTGATTTTAATTGTAACTGTTATATTTTATGGGAATATCTATATTTTTATTTCTAATTTACAAAACATTATCTGATTATTTGGAATATTATACAACAAATTGCTAATTATTGGTAATAATACAATATCTATTTCATATTTAATAATCACTCTTATTGTTAAGCAAATAAATATTTTAAAAGAATAAAATTTTGTTTATTTAGGAAAATACAAATTTTTGATAAATTCTTTATTTTCCCGAAATTATATTTAAATATAATCAGATTTATCAATAAAAATGATATACTTAATTAAACTATGTAAATAACAAATAAATTAATAATAAATACATATTTGAAATGTGTTTACTGTTTGCCGATCCCTCCCAACAAGGATTTTAAGAATACATATATAAGAAAACGAAATTATAATTTTAAAAACAATCAATTTTGTTGAATAAATCTCACAAATAAGTGAGAAATAATGACAAAACTTACAGTTGTATTGTTATCCGTATTATTGGTTGCATTTATTGTAGACATAGACGCCGTTCAACGAAACCGAGGCATAAAATAACACATATTTTAATATTATTAAAATTAAATTTCATATCGTTTTAATAGACCACAACGACTATGTAAAAAATCCTCACCCAATAGTGTGTTATTTTGGGAGTTGGGCACACTATCATCAGGAGGAACCCTTCGACATCGAGGACATTAATTACGATTTGTGTACTCATATTAACTATGGTTTTGCCAAAATTGATGAATACACGTATGAGATACTGGCGTTTGATCCCTGGCTTGACGAGCACTTGCGTTAGTTGTCTTATGACAAATGTTTTTTAATTAATGTCAATTAAATTTATTCATTAGAGTCTTACCAGAGATTTGTCGATCTGAAGAAGAAGAACCCGAACTTAACGACAATGATATCGTTGGGCGGTTGGTATGAGGGGTCAGAGAAGTACTCAGATATGGTTACCAACGCTGAAATCCGACATAAGTTTGTGAGAAGTGTTGTCACTTTTTTGGGTAAATACAACTTCGATGGCCTGGACTTGGATTGGGAATACCCGGGCAATAGAGGCGGCGCTACCACTGATAAAGACAATTATATCCAACTGTTGACTGAATTAAGGGCTGCTTTTGAACCGCACGGATATCTATTGACAGCCGCTCTCTCACCGGGAAAGCAAACGATAGACTCGGCATATATTGTGCCAAAACTGAATAAACTGCTCGATTGGGCAAATGTGATGGCATACGACTACCATGGTGGTTGGGAGGACTTTCTCGGCCACAACTCACCACTTTTTAGCCGCCCCGACGAGACCGACGAACTGAGTGAAAAATATGGCGTTAACTTCAAGTGGTTTACAGTCGACTATACTATTCATTATTACCTAAATCTGGGTTTGTCTAAGGATAAGATGGTAATGGGAGTGCCCTTCTATGGCCGGGCGTGGACTCTGTTGAATGAAACGCAAATAAATATTCACGATTACGCTAAAGGTATGGCACCGGCCGGTAAAATATCACACGAGCCGGGAGTGCTCGGCTATAATGAGGTTTGTAGTCATGTATAAAATGTTTATAATGAAAAATTTTAACAGAGATTTATTTATAACAGTTATGTCTGTTGGAGAAACAGCATCCGCAAGAGTGGCACAACTCGTACGACAAGTACTATATGGCACCGTATGCCTGGACTAAAGACATATTCATTGGCTTTGATAACGAGGACAGTATTCAATGCAAAGTAAATAATATTTATATTATGATTATCAAAGCCTCTATTTTAAGGGATTTTAGTTGTAATCATCACTCGAAAAAATTTCAACATTTCAATTTCAATAATAAAATATACATTGTTTAATGATATTTTCAAATGTAAAAATTCGGTTACAATAAAAGAATACAATGTCAAATACAAATTAAATAGAAATATTTTAATTAAATTGATTATATTTAACAATTAAACATTTTTGTGGATATTTTTTCAAATGATTTACTTAACATTGCATTTAATTTACTCTTCATTTCAATCAACAAAACACAGATTTAGTAATAATATGACAATTGTTTAGCATTTTATCACTGATTTTAAATGAATTGCAATCAATTGTTTGATTGATTGAAAATACATATAAACAGGTATTTCAATACTTAACGAGTATCACATGCCCGGATCTTATATTTGCATTTTAAATCCTTTTATCACAATCTTTATCAAAAGATACACAACACATGTAGTGGTGTCTGAGTGAAGATTTCAGCTAAAATCCCTTAAAATAGAGGCATTGATGATTATATTAACTGAAACATCAATTGATATTTTAATTACAATAATTATCGCATTTCCTAATGGCATAAATAGATAGCGTTTCTCAAGTTAATGGGTTTGAAGGGAGCGATGATTTGGTCGCTGGAAAACGACGACTTCAAGTCCCGGTGCGGTTCGCTTAAGTACCCCCTCTTAAGGAAAGTGCATTCAATGCTCAACGGAGACGAAATACATTCAATGGAGTGTAAATACGGCGATCTCTTCCCCACTACTCCCAAACCCACTTCACGCCCGACCACAACCACTACAACACCCAAACCTACACCACCGCCCACTCAAACCCCCACTGAGCCGCCCCTCCCCACCACTTCTAAGAGTCCGATCGACTACTGGTGCTCGAAGGATGGATATATGCCCGATAGTACTGACCCACATGTGTTTTATCAGTGCGAATGGATCCCAGGCAAGGGCTGGTGGTTGCATAAAATGATTTGTCCAGGTGTGACCAATTGGAATCAGGATACTTTGAAGTGCGATAAATAATAAATTTATTGACTGGTAATCATTTAAGGTAATTTTAAATAGATTTATTTGTATAATCCTTTTCTTATTTTAATTTAATTTCGTATTTTAATAATTTGGTTTTAATTTTTAAATACTTTATTTAGTAGCAAGTTTTTATTAATGTGATTACATTTTAAATTCTACAATAATAAGTTTATTTTAATTTTATTGATATTTAATAATTTTAAGCACCATATTATGTGGTATAATATAATTATCAATTATTAATTTATCGTCAATACCAGGTATCATATATAATCAAGTAAATTTATAATTATAAACTTAATGTTAAATTGAATGCAACTGTAAAACAATGTAAATAAACATAATTTGAAGACAATATCTGAAAATGTTATTTATTGCCATTATTTAATGCAAAAATCATATATTGGCTGTTAATCTGAACAATTAGAGATAAATTCAAGTATTTTCTTCACAACCACTTAAATATAATACTTTATTTTAAAAAAGTTATTCAATTTCTTTGAAATACCCTTTAATAGTGTCGGCAAATGAAGTGTGAGATTAACGTTTGTTTTATATTAAATGTGAAAACAAAATAATATTAATAATGTTTCGCTTGTGTTTTATATTGCAATTAATTTCTATTATTAATTCAAACACAGGTTACAAATTGACAATATTTCAAAATTTAAACCAAACTTCTTATAAATATTCCAATATTTTAGGTCAAAACAAAGGACTAGTGTTCTCATGTCCGTCAACCGGTCTATTCCCACATCCGAGTAATCGGCATATGTTTATAAACTGTTGGCACATAACACTACGGGATTACGTGGGATGGGATTTCCACATACAGTCCTGTCGGCCAACAACACTGGTATTTGATGTGATATCGCGCACATGTATTGTCGATCGGGACAACCGCAACATCACAACCACACCACAGACTACACCACAGACTACACCACAGACTACACCACAGACAACACCACAGACAATACCACAGACAATACCACAGACAACACCACAGACAACACCGTCGGGTAACTCACAGCCGATACAGCAATGTATTGAGTGCCGTAAACCGGGGCCTATGGTATACCCGGGCGATAGGCGTAAGTTCGCTGTCTGTAAGCCATTAATAGAAGATAAACGACGGGTCGGTTGGGAAGTAATCGTTAGGCAGTGTTTCAGTGGCTATCGTTGGAGTCAAACGATTAACACCTGCATCGAGGAGATGGTAAAGACGACCACATCTGTACCGACAACAACGAGTTCGCCCATCGACTGGGCCCGTGAACTATGTCATAAACTTGGACAAAATAGTAATCCATTGAATCCACGTGGGTATATAACCTGTCGTTATGATAAATATGGTAAACTCGAGTATGAAGAGCATAAATGCGGTGATAACCCAAAGCCCCACATCTATAACCCAAAGGGCGAGTTCTGTGTCAAAGAATATAAGTCACAAGAATTGAAGTTTCATGAGAAGATCGACGACCATATTGTTAATTGTTATGGAGAGCATGTGGTCGCACACCCGACCAATACGAGTTGGTATCTCATATGCTTACAACACCCGTCGCCCAACTGGTCTATAATAGAGGTGTTGTGTCCATTCAATTACTATTGGCATCATACAACTTATCAATGTTTGCCACCATAATTACAAAGTATGTTTATGTTAGTATACTTTTGCAATTCATTTGATAATTGTATCCTATTATTAATGTTTCAATTTGGATGAATTTAAGTCTATTAAATTTAATTGTTGTTAACATTTTAGTTGTACAGTAAATTCATTTAATCATTCATTATGGTAGTGATTTAGATTTAAAAATCTATGAATGTAATAAATAGAGATAACTTATGATTATATTTATAGGTTATTATTTCATTATGGCTATTATTGTTTGAGTAAAAAATTTTGTGAAAATATCTATACTTGTGTTTTAAATTAAATTAAGTTATAAAATAACAATTTTTGTTGAAAATTGATTTACTTTTAAGTAGATTTAGTTTTTTAAAAACGAAAACAAAACAAAATTCATATTATTTTTTAATAAAGAGAGACAACGAGTGATAGACTTGAGAGCAGGTGTTGTATGCGATTGAG
>CAJPIZ010004426.1:0-10279 GCA_905368565.1 Medioppia subpectinata
GCAAAGCGTAAGGTTGTGACCACAATGCATATCCTGACCATTACTGCCATCAAATATCGCCACCACTTTCGCTGTCCCGACATATACTGAGCCGAGTTTTCGGACATTAATATACACGCGTTGTTACTGTATTTCTCCAACTTATCAATTGCTTCAATCAGATGATGGTATAAGTGGTCTGAATTGATCCAAACTTTTGTCCATCCTTTGAGGTATAATTTTTAACATTATTTGTTTAAAATATGATTATTAATTAAAAAATTCTTACGCCTTAACCAGGGTTTAGACATTTTGGCAGATTATTATTTTTCTCAATAGTTTTCTTTCTAATAAACGTTTCCAAAAAATACAATGTTATTTAATTATTGTCTTATTCTGTGATTTATCTGAACTAACCTTTATATAAATATTATTTTATTTATAAATTTAATCAATTAATTATCAAATATCGTGTGACATATGTTTTGCACTTATTTTTGGTTTTCTGAAATTGTCTGGAAAAATATAAATATTTTTCCATTTTATTCATGTATGTATAAAATAATTATTATATTTAATGCTATTTATAAGCAATTTACTAATATAGACCATCATGAATTACTATTCTAAAAAAACATTTTCAAGGCCAACCTAACGGAATCCATATTATTTTACTTAATAAAAATATTCCATCATAATATAATATACGTATATTACAGATAAAGCTAAATAACAAGATACGTTTACAGTCAATTATAAGATTTAAATTTTAAATACATAATTAAATTGACCACTAATTATATTAATTTCAAAACATTACATTTAATTAACCTTTCTCAAATACGAATAAAATTACTATAATTCATAATAATTAAGAGAGAGAGAGAGAGAGAGAGAGAAAGAGACGTGTATATGAAATATATCTTTTAACATTATTTATTAAGAGAGATATCAAAAATCAAATAAAATCATCACTCATTCAAACAAATATATTTAAATTTAAATGAAACAATTACAGAATATATACAGGTACTGTATGTATTTGTATCTGCACTTATATTAAATGATGTTTATAAATGTTTATCATTTAAATAAACCAATAATGAGTAAATAATTTAAACCAACGACACGTAAATAGTCGCAGAACTCGTAATTATTCATTGGAAACAAATTATAACAATAGAAACCAATGGCGGGTCCGCACAAGTGTTCAATCAATGCCATTGTCTTAAGCTTTAAACGGATCGGTATTTCCTGATTACGGGCCAAATATGAGTACAGGAGTGGACACGGCTTATGGGCGGCCTTTGAGATCCATGTGCTTAATATGTTATAACCAAACACTGAACATATAATTATCATTAATAAAACAAAATAAAACAATTGTACAGCTCTTGAAACTGTGGTCAGTTTGTGATGTAACAAATAAACCCCTATTTGTAGTCCAGGCGTCACAATATAATAGATTATAAATGTAATCAAACGTAAAAAGTGATCCAAAGCGGCGTTCAATTTAACCAAATAGTTGTGTTCATACAACACATCCATTAACAATACGTGACTCCACGGCCGAGCGTTTGACAATTCCCGGGATAATTGTATTTTTCGATAAACTTCTAGGAATTTTAGCTTTAAATACAGGGCACAAATCAACCAAATAGATAGTCCGGTCACTATTATACTCATAGCCTGAATGATTGCAAATTGGGTGATTATAAAATGTACAACTAGATTGATTAACGAATAGTGTGTACTCTCATCAAGGTAACCACTTATTGATAGGTTAATATATAAAGTGGTTAATAGTGTAACTAAAACAAGTAGTAATGGATTCATGAAATAACTGGTGTATAATTTAACTCCGTTTGCAAATGAATGTATAGTAAAGCTATTCAATGGACATGCAATGAGTTTGTGTTTCAAATCATTTGTAAACCTAATGGGATGCTGAGTGTGGGTCAGGTCCTGATATGTGGCCACACATCCGATACAGAAAATGGCAAATAATGTAATCGATAGGAAAATGTCGGTCAATTTATTGCCCATATTGTATGAGATGCTACATAATTGATCTTGTACCCATGGCTAGAAACAAAAATTCATATTTATTTAAATTACATTGTATTGTTTAGGTTTTGTAATGAATTAATCAGTTTAGATATAATTGAAAATAAAGTTTACTGAACTTACATGTTAATTTATAAACTTACAATGTGTGAGTAAACATTATTTTTTATTTTACCTTATTAATTGCAAATAATAATGCGAATCTAATTGCTGTAATTAAGCAAAATACTCTTCCAACCATCACCATGATCATTTGTCGTTTACTTCTATAATCTAGGCATGATTTAAGATTATACAATCATACGAATTTATCTTATACAATTAATTTAACTTGAATAACTTATTGTTATTTTAGTAATAAAATAAATAAGTTATATATAGAAACTAGGTAGAGCTAATTGATTCACTTTGTCTATTATTAAATTAATAAATACCTGACATGTACTCATCACTATTCCTGTAAACGTTGACAAAACAAACATGATTAATTTGCTCGATCCTTTTGAAACATTTGGTAAGATCGTCCATAATATTGTCAAATATGGTTAAATTGTATTTATATAATAGTATTTACCATATTTTAAAATTATATTATTTTAAGACGCTTTAATAAACAAACTTATAAGGTCATATTAAATTTTGGAATATATTTATAATTAAAATATAATAAATCATTTATTAAATTTTATTTAATGTCAATGACGATATATTGTTTTGATTTTATATGAAATTCAAACAAATAATGCACATAAATCATTAAACTAATTAAATCATAGATAATGATTAATGAATAATTAATGTTTTAAAACATATACTGTACATCATTAAAATTTTCATTGTACCTTATTTAATTACTTAAATAAACCTAAAATTAGAAAATAATTTAAACCAACGATATATAGATATTGAAAGAACTCGTAATTATTCATTGCAAACAAATCATAACAATAGAAACCAATGGCGGGTCCGCACAAGCGTTCAATCAATGCCAGTGTCTTAAGCCTTAAACGGATCGGCATTTTGGGATTTTTGGCCAAATATGAGTATAAAAGTGGTTTGGGTTTATGGGCTGCCTTTGAGACCCATGTGCTCATCATATTATAACCAATAACCGAGATGATAAGCATAGCAATAAAACCAACATAGATCAATTTCAATCCAATGGATAACACGGTGTGTTTGTGATGCAATACATAGACACCAATCTCTATGCCAGGGGTTGTAATGAAATACATGATAAAAGTTACAAAACAGAAATAATTGTTTAAATCGTGGGTTTGTTTAACCAGAAAGTTGTGTTCACATATCACATCCATTAGCAATACATGTCTCCACAGTCGGAAGTTTATCATACCGTGAGATAACTGTATCTTTTGGTACACTTCCCAGTATTTAAGCTTCAAATACAGGGCAGATACTAACCAAACCCAGAGACCGGTCACAACCAAACTCATGGCCTGTATAATGGATATCTCAAATATGATAAAATTAACCGCGATGCTTGGTATTAAATAATTAGTGCCTGGATCAATGTAGCCATTAATTGTCAATATAATATATACCACGCTTTGCGACAAAATCATTACCACCAGAATTTGATACATAAAATATTTGGTATAAACATTGACTCGTTTGGAAAATCGGCTCATATTCTGGGCATTCAATGGATATGCAATGCGTTTATGTTTTAAATCGTTGCCCAACTTTAGCGGATGGAAAGTGCGGCTCAGGTCCTGATATGTGGCCACAGATCCGATCAGGAATATGGCTAATAGATTGACCGAGATGAATATGTCAAACAATTTATTGCCCATACTATATGTAATGCTACATAATTGGTTCTGGATCCATTCCTTAATAATGTTGGTAAAATAATGCAAACAATTCATTTATAAATTATAAAGTATACTGTACATTTAAATGTTAAAACAACTAACGTCATCAAAAGCAACCAAGAGCGCAAATCTTAATGCTGTAAGTAAGCATGATAATCGACCGATTATAACAATTACCAAGCGTACTTTATCTCTATGACCTAAATTGAGAATGGTTTAAAAATTTAAAAATTGTAAGTAGAATCAAATAATGATTAGATTTATGTAAATTACTTGATAAATATTCGTCGGTATCTATGAATACGTTAACAAAATAAATGCGATTTAGTTTTTCGCAACTTTTGGCACTTATTGTAAAATCATTGCAAATATTTATATATGAATTAATACATAATTTAATAGCATTTAGCAATAATTTTAAACACATTATTGATAGAAGATTAGGATTAATTTATATGCAATTAATTATCATTTACATTTAATATTAAGTATTATTAAAGTAATAATCTTTATTTATGTTTTTAAAATATATGTTTCCTTGGTGATTTGTTTTGCCACAATAATTAAGTTATTTCTATATAAACTTTGAGAAATATAATGATAATTTTTGTTTGTAAATAAAGTTATATTTATTATACAGAAATATATTAAGAAAATAATTAAAAATCAATAATTTATTGTGAAATTAAGCAAAAAATACTTTATATAAAAACAAGGCTCACAAGCGATGTCATGCGTTAACCAAACTTTATAAGTAGGTAATAAATATTTAGCAACAAATTATGTCATAGTAATTAACACAATTAATTAAAATCTCTAGTTTAATTCAAATGTCGGAATACCTTGTATTGCTATTAATATTGCTAATATCTAAATATATTTCGCAATGTTCATATAATTTTATTTGATAAATGTAAAAACTTTCTCAATAATAAAAATAATTACACAAATACTTAAGCATAGGATTGCGTACATAAATAGGGAGTGAATCTCATCGAGAGTTAAGCCGCTGTAGGGGTCGGTTGTGTTGGCGTATAAATCGCTGAGCAATCGGTTGCCAAATATATGGCTTTTCTCCACAATATTCTTAGTGATGTCGAAATAGAAGTTTCCTTTCAATCGATACCAGTATTGCAAAAGCGATGGCTCGTATAAACGCTGAGAACTGTATATTTAAAAGTTGAATGTTAATTGATTTATTTGTACTGTATTAATCAAACAATTTCTAAATAAATTATCTAATGAAAGCTAGATGCAATTCATAAATAAATATGAATTTATACATTTAATATAAGTAATAATTAAATGCCTATCACAATAAAATATACATAAAATTATTATTTATTCAAATGTACTAACTTAGTCTCATAGATCATTTAATTAATAAAGAAAACCTAGATGCAAAACTTTTAAATGAATGTAAATATTAGTGTAAAGCTGTTATCATACATGGCATGTGTCTCGTCGGTGAAATTGAATGTCGGGCCATAACATAACGGTGTGATGAGAACCGGGAGGTAACGCTCGGCCATATGTATGGCAGCGAATCGGGGGAAAAAGTCCTCCATTATATTCATCCAGGTTTCATCCTGAATAATAGCAACAGAGTCGAAAAACGCCATAAACCTATCGGGACTGTCAGCCAGTTCGGTCAGTTTATCCAACATCTCCTGGGTTTCGTAGGTTTTGAGGTTTTTGCCCAACGCTATGAAATCGGCCTTAAATTGGGAGTCGTTATCAAAGTTGGCGTAAAAGTTTGGTTTCCGCCACTCTTCCAACTTGTAGTGATCCGTATATACCTTATACTTGTCCCCCAATAGGTGACCGATTGTCTCGGCGTACGTGTGCTCTCGTCTCACCATATTTGCCAACAAATCGTTTTGCACCACAATATACACCGGCATTACGGCTGTCATCCATAACAAGTATAGACAGTTGCGGTGTCTCTGAGACTCTCCAATGGCTATCAAAGGCTTAATATAGAGCCAAATTGAACACCAAATTGATTGATAATTAAAATCCTTATAATGGCTCAAACTATCGGTGATAATCACACTCATGAAGGCAATGGCTATGGCGTACCAGACAGTGGTGTCCAGTCCTCGCCAGATGTCCATAATCTCAGTGAAGGCCGGCTTATCCACGTCTACAGTCATTATGTTTAAGGCGTGCGAGAAATACAATGGTTTCGTGCAATTGAATTGATAGAAGGTTTGCGTTTCAAACTCGTAATTCATGGGCACTCTATCCAAACCCGTCAACTGTCCCTCCATTACCATACGTTTCAATGGTTTTTCGTAGCCATCGGTCAGGCATTCAATCACATACAGGTGTATACTATTTATTTTACAAGGTAGAAATGTTTGTTAAATTATGAATTATAAATATGCCAATGCACTAACCTATGGTTTACTAATTTACCAAGTTCAATTAATACCGGTGCAATTAGTGAACTAAAATAAGCTGCTCTAGGTTTTGATTGGCCCAACACTTGGTAGTATTCAATCTAAAGTAAAAATGATATTTATTTTAAATTATAATTATTTAACAGTAAAATAAATTTTAAATCACATTATCATACCTCGTTGGGTCGGGCATTTATGGAAAATGTATTTTCGTATTTAGGCAATGGGTTGTCATTTAAGTTATGATCGCAACCAATATAAGTCATGTTAATATTTTCCAAATATTTATGCCAATAACCGAAATGGTGTGACTCTATGTACTCGTATATCCCTCCAGACAGTAGTATAAATTCCCGGTGCGTACCCATTGGCGATTATATCATGTACTTTTAATACAGTAATTTTGCATGTTATTTATTGTAGTAAATGTTGTATTATACAATCTTTAATGCATTGTAAAATATTTAATTTTTATTTTAATATTATTGTTGTAATTCTGTATATTTTATGCATATTTGCATATATTAATTATTATTCATAAAAATGAAAAATCAATTTTTGATGGTGAAATTCTATTTTATTAATTAATACTTTAAATGTTTACAACTGTAGTTGAAAATATTTCACAACCAATTGCATGTACTTTAAGTGTTGAAAATAATTATTCTGTAGTTTATAAAATGTATTAAAAATAATAATGATAAGTATTATTGTTAATGCAACTATCAATTCATTTCAATATGTAATTTATTTAAAAATTATCATAATAACTTATATTATTAATAATAACTTATAAATACTGTATTAAACAAGTAAATAAAGTCATAAACAATATAAAATGCATAGCAATAAAAAATAAATTAGTTAAAACTATTTTACAAATTAAACAATTTAAAATAAAACTTTTAAAACTAAAACTACTCATTAAAATAAAACTTATGCATGAAAAAACATAACAATTATTTTTAACAAACTATGTTTTAAAAAGTCTAATAAAATAAATCAGTACTCAAATAGTGTTTGAATACAACTAAAGACTTAAACAATAAGAGATCTCAAGACAGGGAAAGACAGACAAACCAATGGACGATTTGGTGCAACCGATAGCCAATCGGGCGTTGAATCTCGAGGAGACACTGCAGGCGGTGGTCGATATGTCGAACAGTATTATATTGCCGTTTATCAACGGCCAGCTCTGGAATACGGTGGACGTGTGGCCCATACCGGCCGAACCGCAACACATCCGTCTCAATGGGCGTCAGGTAGAGGTGAGGCTAGCGATGGGCGGCAACGGGCGGCCGGAAATGCAGTTCCCGGCGCACAATCACCGGTACATGTTTGAGGTGCAGACCACTCCCGGCGCGCCCGACATATGGCTGCCCTATCGGGTGCTATACGCGAGTCCGCGGCGACAGTTGCGCAACGACCAGAACGCGCCGCTCGCTCTACAGCCGAACGACGACGGGAGGGTAGTGTTGGGGCTGATCGACACCCAATCGGCGCTCATGTATCGGACGGAGTTGGCGGACGCTGTGAACAGGGCTGAGGCGGGGCGGGAGTATTGCGCGGCCGGAGTCCAAGAGTGTCAACAGTTGGCCGAACTGAACGCCAACTACGACGAGGGGGTGCACGCCTGGGCCGTCGACACGATGCCCGTGTTTGCCGCTCCCATCGCCCAAATGGATGGCATTATCGAGGAGTTGGAGACGTTGACCGAATCGCTGGACACCGCGGCCGTTGTGAACGTACCGCCAGCGACGCCGCCGCCATCCCCACCACCGGCCGGTGAGGCCGGTGTCCCGGCTTTCCCTCACCTGCCCGGTCAGCCGCCCTTGTATTTCGATGAGGAGCCCCCACCGATTGTCGTGGGTGTAGCCCATGATCCCAATGCGGTTTTCCCGGACGAGTTGCTCCTCCCGGCCGAACAGCCGCAGCCCAACCCACTGCCGGCACAGGTAGGCTTCGCTATACTAAACAACATACGGCTCAACGCTCAACTGAATCCCGGCGGTGGTCCACCCCGTCATCCGCCGCCCGGAGGGTATCCCCGCTTTCCCTAACCAATCGGTGTCCAGTTTAGTGACCAAACAGTGGCCAATCAGTTATCAAGGAATTCACTCATAGTATTAGTTGTAATACTTGTCCACAATATGTGTTGACATTTCTTTTTATGAGTTTTTAAATACAAACACAAAGAGTAAAACATTGATTTTTGTTTTAATAATTTATAGTTAAAATAATATATGAAATCAATATACCGTAGAGCTAGTATTGCCAGAATGTACACAGGCGTACACATAGCATTTATAACTGAAAAGGTCATTTATGTACTATTACTATATTATTCACATATAAAATAAACAATCATTGTGAATGGGGTTTGAAGTTCAATTGGAAAATTGGAAAAAGTTGCATATCTAGTTTGAACATTACAAATATTATATTAATTTACCGATAGTTATAAATGTTAGAAATGGGGCATCCAATGACTAAAAGCATTGTAACGTTTATAGTGAACAATAGTTAAAAAATTAACTTGATGATTCAATAATCACGTCTAATTAATAATAGCATTTTTTTGGTTTTAAAGTTTTTTAGTTAGAATAATATATGAAATCAATATAAAGTACTGTAGTAAAAGGGTTTTGATATAAAAACATGATAAAACTCATTGTTTATGAGTTTATAAATTATAACTAATAACAAACAATTTATTTTATTTAAAATAAAAATTTACGCATAAAAATAATACAACAATTATTAATTGGAAACTATATTTTAAAAAGTCTATTAAAATAAATCAGTACTCAAATAGTGTTTGAATACAACTAAAGACTTAAACAGTAAGAGATCTCAAGACAGGAAAAGACAGACAAACCAATGGACGCTTTAGCGCAACCCATAGCCAATCGGGCGGAGAATGTCGAGCAGACAGTGCAGACTGTGGTCGATATGGCCGCCAATGTTATCAACCCGTTCATCGCCGACCAGGTCTGGAATACGGTGGACGTGTGGCCCATACCGGCCGACCCGCAACACGTCCGTCTCAACGGGCGTCAGGTGGAGGTGAGGCTTGTGATGGGCAGCAACTTGCGGCCGGAAATGCGGTTCCCGGAGCACAATCACCGGTACATGTTTGAGGTGCAGACCACTCCCGGAGCGCCCGACATATGGCGGCCCTATCGGGTGCTACACGCGAGTCCGCGGCGACAGTTGCTCAACGACCAGAACGTGCCGCTCGCTCTACACCCGGAGCCCGACGGGCGGGTAGTGTTGGGACTGATCGATACCCCAACAGCGGACTGGTGTCGGACGGCGATCACGGAGACTCTGCACACGGCTGTAGACGTGAAGCTGCAGTGCGCGGCCGGAGTCCAAGAGTGTCAACAGTTGGCCGCACTGAACGCCAACTACGACGAGGAGATGATCGCGTTGGCCGTCGAAACGATGGCCATGTTTACCACATCTGACGGCCAAATGGATCACATTATCGAGGAGTTGGAAATGGTGACCACCGGGTTGGACACCGCGGCCGTTGTGGACGTACCGCCAGCGACGCCGCCGCCGCCCCCACCACCGGCTCCAGGAGCTGGTGTGCCGTTCCTGTGGCAACCCGGTGTGCCGAACGTGTTTTTCGATCAGGAGCCCGCACAGTGGGGCGTGAATGTGCCCGATGATGATCCCAATGCCGGGGTCCCGCAAGAGTTTCACCTCCCGGGCGAACAGCCGCAGCCCAACCCACTGCTGGATCCGCCAATCTTCCTCGCTGGTCCTCTCTGGTTCAGGCCACCACCACAGGGTCCCGGCGGTGGTCCACCCCGTCATCCGCCGCCCGGAGGGTTTCACCGCTTCCCCTAACCAATCGGTGTCCAGTCTAGTGACCAAACAGTGGCCAATCAGTTATCAAGGAATTCACTCATAGTATTAGTTGTAATACTTGTCCACAATATGTGTTGACATTTCTTTTTATGAGTTTTTAAATACAAACACAAA